>NJDD01000819.1:1172734-1187856 GCA_002245505.1 Calephelis nemesis
CGTCAACTACTATTTAAACCGACTTCTAAAAAGAAGGTTTTGATTCTGCTGCATGTATTTATAGAAGATTTTGCTGTACGTATTCCTGTGTGTTACCTCAGAAATTATTAGTAAATGAACAAATTTTCACGTTTTAAAGATTATTTCTGATGGGACCCATTCCAATTAGATGTTGGATTCCAATTCAATTCCAATGGATCTCTGAGAAGTTTTATTAGTTTTAAATAGTAAGTATATTCGTTTTTAATAATGCGTGGTTTTGTCTATCTGGATGTTATTATCATTCTGTTAATAAACTGACACATATGTGAATATGTAGATTTAATGAAAATTAAACTAAGCTGTCGCTGTTTGAAACTTTCAAATATTATTACTGAAATGATAAAAAAATATGTTTTCTTTATGACATTGGAAGGCAAACAAGCAGACGGATTTCCTGATGGTAAGAAATTCCTGCCGCCTAGAGACACCAAAGGTGGTAATGGTGCGTTGCCAACCAGAGGCCGGGATGTTAGGCCTCGAGCAAAAGCAAGTTAAACGGCTACCTTACCCTCCGAACCGGAACACGTCATGACGTTACAGCGGCAGGAATAGGTAAGGCGGTGGTACCAATCCGGGCGAGTCGCTGCGAAACTCTACCACCTAGTCAGATGTCACGGTGTTAGTGATGGTGAGACTATGCTTGCCTTTTACGAGCTGCCTGGCAAAGAAGGCAGATGATCTATTCTACAAAGGATCCCGGACCAACACGGGGAAAGCTCGTCGCCGTTGCTCGGCGTTAGGCGCTTTGCGGAAAAGAGTTTTTCGTCGCCGAGATCGAAGACGATAGTGTAGTGTGTTACGTGTGCTGTCGCTTGTTGTCTTGGAATTTTAAGGGAAACTCGCATTTGCAATTATTATCGCATCGGTAGGAAACGATAATAATATTTGGCGGGCAAAGAGCCTATACCCACCAAATATCATTGTTGGGGATATGTAAAGCAAAACTTTTTGGTTTTATAAAAAAACGGAGGTCTGGGCTTCGCGGGCTCTTTGTCTATTACGCCCGTGGCAGGTGTGCAGTTACACGAGGTTGCTAGCACCGGGTTCGGATGGGAACATATACCTTGCCTTATCAACATATTGTCATATATCTATGATGCTGTACCTTAAGAATTTTTAATGACTTCACAAAGCCAGAATTTGGAGAACTATAAATAGCTACAGAAGATATAACCTTTATGTTATCTTATATTCAGGTTATATGATAAGACCGTCTGCTGGTAAGCCTTAAAATAACCTTGTGGCGACAAATCTTTGTTGACCATGAGGTAACAACCTTAGCTCTCCTTTTGTTCAGAAAAATATTTGATTAATTATTCCTACGGTAAAATGTTATTAGATTATTAAATTAGAAGGTATTGAATCATTTTTGCAAAGGTGTGTTATATTTATAGATCTTAAGTAAAAGCCAAACATCTTGGATTTATGAAAAACTAGCGGACTGCCCCGGCTTCGCGCGGTTATGAAATAAACATATAAACCTTCCTCTTCAATCACTTTATCTATTTAAAAAACCGCAACAAAATCCGTTGCGTAGTTTTAAAGATTTAAGCATGCAAAGAGACATAGGGACAGAGGAAGCGACTTTGTTTTTTACTATGTAGTGAAGTTAAATATTACTACTATCTGTTGTAAGTATTCAAATATCAAATGTAAGTATTTTTAGGCTGGCTTAGACTGGCTGTAATATTATGTTTTCATAAGCCCCCGACGAAAAACGAGTGGTTTTATAAATTTGACGCGTATTTCTGTGGTATAACAAATTTTAAATGAATAGATTGAAAAATCGAATCAATTTTTGGTACGAAGTTTTGCTGCGCGCCCAAACTGAAAAAAATGTGATAGTAAAACCGTAAGAAAAAGTTCGTGGAATAAAACCGTTAAATGAGACGTGCGCAGGCGTGACAGTCGTAGTCGTAGACAAGCGAGCAGTACATAATACCTTTCTCTTTTATCCCTTATTCTTTTCGTTCTCTCATCCCTTTTCTTTTTGTATTACCACTCCACCTCGCCAATGCATAGTACCTAATAATCATGAATTGTGTCGATTCTATATTAGCCAAAGGAACTTCGTTCCTACCTGGTCTCCCACGACACCACATTTTTTTTGTTTCTTGGAAGCTGACGTGATCGAGATGATTCATTGCTATATTACATATAGGTATTAATGGAAGTATGAAAAATATTTTGACTTTATTTAATATCTGTTGCTGCAAATGTTTTTTTTTATTTGATGCGTCATGTCTGAATAATTTAGCACAAAAAAAACTGCAAACAATCGACTTCTATATCATCATCATGTCGCGACTTCATCATGATTTTTTGGAAAGGTAGCTAAATATTAAGATATGGTACCATGGTCAATTAAAAATAACGACCTTTTAATTTTGAGATGGTAAATTATAACGAAATGTGGATTGGAATTTGGAATCGTACATGTCATTTTAGGTACTTTTAAACATACTCGTAGTACTAGCGGATTATTAACATTCAATTACAAATAAATTCAACGAATCTGATAAAATAATTTACTATTTACTATTAGGTAACTGTGGTGTAACGCTCGCTGACCGCATTCGTAACAGTGAGATCCGAGAAAAAGTGGGATTGAAAGAAAGAGTTGGTGTTAAAATGCGAAATGCTCCGCTGGTTCAGTCATGTGGAAAGAATGACAGATGAAAGATTGACAAAGCAGATATACATTGCGAATGTGGATGGATGTAGGGAGCCGGGGAGACCAAGGCTGACATTTCATGATCAGATCAATCGGATATTATCCGAGAGTGGTGTCAAGAGTCTCCGAAACCGGCGTGTTTGTATGAAAAGGGTAATGAATGTGAAGGAAGCAAGACAGGTTTGTCAGGATCGTGAGGTCTGGCACTCTATACTCTCTGCCTACCCCGTAAGGGACTTGGCGTGAAGATATGTGGGTGTGTTTATAATTCTCCAGTATTGTGTTCAAGAGTGGCTAAAATGACAAACTCGATTCCAATTTCCAATATTGCATGAATCGAACTTCAAGAGTAACCCTACTGGTCGCGGGCAGTCGCTGTATACAAACGGCTGGTGACCGTGACTTGTGGCGCTCTTTAGAGGATGCCTATGTCCAGCAGCGGACGTCCTCCGGCTGATGAAAACGATGATGAATTGTAACACTCTAGATTTTAATGAAATCTAGATTTGCTGCTGCTGCTGACCACGAATAATTTATCTGGTTCTTCTTTTATTATTCGAACAACCATAGAGTTACTAATAGCTAGAAGTCTCTTCCTAAGACTTTTTTTAGGACATTACTAATAAAGCGGCTTTAAAGAAATGGTTTTTTGAGCTATTCTTGAATTTCCATCACGTAATTTAAAGGTTTATCTATATCAGTAATAAGTACAAATAATACCTACATAAATATAAAAACTGTACGAAAATTAGGAACTCGTAATATATAATATATATTTTTTTATTTAAAGATTTTTTTCTAAAATTAATTGTTTCCTGCAGAATTCAGACCGAAAAAGAGATTTCTCAACTACTTTTGCCTTAGTCGGAAAAAAAATATTACTTCGTTTCTTTATCGACATACTGATCTCAATTCTCAATTTGAATAATTATGTAACTTCTAAAATGTATTGTTTTCATGCAACTGAAATTTTTTAGAGTTCCGTATTCAAAAAATATCAACGAGGCTCTTTCTAAGACTGTTGTGACTCTGTTACAGGACCCTATTTTTAACCCCGACCGGTAAAAGAGGAGTGTAATATGTTTGACGTATCTATGTATGTGATCTCCGAACGAATCGTTATTGTTTGCAAACTGACATGATTGAGGTTTTGTCGAACATTATTGATATTTGTAATTTTACTTTTACAAATTTTCCATGAGACCTAAATAAAAAACATCTTCACGCCCATACATTTACCTATTAGTTTTATAAGTACCTGGATGACCGAGCTTTGCTCGGTATTTTTTTTTTGTTTTTTTTATAAATTGTGTTTTTTGGAAATTATATTTAAGTACGAAAATTTAAAAAGTCTAACCTCAAAGCAAACAATCATTGACTTCGTTACTTAACAACGGACTTCGTTACTTAACAACAACAATAAAACACAAATATGACATTTTCTAAAAATGATGCCTAGATAGATCGATTTATCGCCACCGAAACCCCCTGTATACTAAATTTCATGAAAATCGTTAGAGCCGATTCCGAGATTCCAATTATATATATACAAGAATTGCTCGTTTAAAGGTATAAGATTATAATAAAAAGAATTTGCTAAATTAAAATAATGTAAACTATACGTTACATGGAATCAATCGCCTCTGTGGTCTAGCATTCCAGGTGTTGGACTTGACTTCAGGAGGTCCCGGGTTCGATTCCCGGTCGGGCATCAAAAACAAAGTGTGGTTTTACAATTTTCTAATACGTTGCCCGGGATTGAACATGTGCTCGGTTGGCGATAGGCTTGCCACCTATCACATTGTGGGACTTAGTGTCTTCGGCTAGTCGTGGGTGTCCTAGCTGTGCCTCTGCCTACCTCTCCCGGGATATGGGCGTGAAGATACTTTTATAAATATTTTTCGGAGCTACAGAACCCTCCATGTGCAAGTCCAACGACGATTTTATATTCTATTTATAACAACCATTCAAATTTTCCACTCGCATTGTTGGAAAGAAATATATTACACGTCACATAACATCATTTAACTTTGTAATACATTGTAATGTGAAATAAATAAATAAATTGAGAGAATAACCCAAAATCATTGTTTTGGTATACAATAATTCATAAATTTATGACAGTTGTTATGAAATCCATTGGATTAAAGTTGTTTTTATTATTCCAAAAACACACTAGTTTTAGATTCTATTTTGGTTGTTGAATATGTTTTGTAAAAACCATCTAGTTTACGTAACTGATTGTGTTACGGTGTTTCTAACCCCCGGAAAAAGGAGGTGGAGGGTTTAATCTGTTTGTTTGTGAATGTGTTTGTCTATGGCATCATAACTATTGGACCGATTGCGATGCGAATTTTTTTGTTTGAAAGCTGAAGTAATCTGAATAGTTTTGGCTACATTTTTGTCGGTGATTTATTAAACATTTTCAATATTAGGATTATGTATGTTAATACCTTTTTCTGACATTTGTGATCCGATATTAAAATTTTCCCAAACCCATTCGTCAAATGTAGACTTGATGACGTCCTTCATTTTATCAGATAAAAAGTTTATGGCGTAAAAATTAAAATTATCCGGTATCAGGAAAAGCTTCTAATATGTCGGTTTTTATGCTACCTTCTACAGCGGTTTTTTTTAACCTTAGTTTGTAGCTTGAACGTTGTATCGTGTCAGTCCCTATTGTTATACAAGAATTGAACAATTACTGTAAAAGATCTCTAAAGCCAATCTATACTTATATAAAAAATATCAAAATGTCCAGTTTTAAAAGTAAGTATCTATGGCAATCAACTACACACACAAAACGATTATGTCGGAGGCGTGAAACATTTTTCCCCGTTTTTAGGAACTGCAAATGGATAACGCACCTAAAACTACGGAGGCCTGTAGACACCATAGATGTAATAAGTGTGCCACTGTAGCCTACTATGCAAGTCTACCCTCTGGGCCTGAACATCTCAATGATATTATGGTGGCAGAATCAGGTAAGACAAAGATAGGGTACCTTTGTCTTTCCTGATTTATCTGGGTAGATTGCACATTAATTTACTAATAGTGGTATTGTCAGTTCTTCTCTTTGAAGCTGCTATAGCGACAAATGGTCTATTCCACTCATCGGAGCCAGACCAACATGGAGAAATATATAATAAATAATATATAAATATCCTTAGACAAGTTACACAAATTGTATCTAACTCCAAAGTAAGCAAAATATTATATGCTTGTGTTATGGATGTTAGTCAACGGTTCTAATACATATAAATAAATAGATACCAGACAGACATCTAAATGTTTATCACACAAATGCCTGCCCCCGTCAGGAATCGAACCCGAGCTTCGCGGTTGGTCGGTGTAGTTAGGCGTGTACGCTAGGCACTCGACTAACGAGGCGGATTATATTTCTATCTTGGATAGAAATATAATATAATAATATAATAAATATAATAACCTACTGCTTCTCATGAACCCTAGATAAAAATAACAAGAAGTTATCTTTCATAAGAAAAATATTACATGAAAACCAATAATTCTCATTCGAAAAACTTTACAAACTTTTTACAATCGGATTCTAGAATATTGTAAAATAATCAGAATAAGTCATATCCTTAATTAAATTGTAGACAAATGGTGTACTCTACTCAGCGGAGCAGGATCAACACGGAGAAATATATTATACTTCTATTTTGGAAACTGCTTCTCACGAAGCCTTGAAAACAAGTTTTCATTCATAAAAAAAAATTGATGACATGTAAATCATTCATCAAAAACTCATTCGAAAAACTTTAAAACTTTTCAACCGACGAAAAAAGGAGGAGGTTCTTAGTTCGACCCGTATATTTCTTTTTTGTATGTTACTTGTTTATTCAGGTGTTTGTGGACGGATTTTCAAAATTGTTTTTTTAATTGAAAGCCTATACTCCCGCGGTAGTCCCATTATAGTTTAGTCCAGGTCTACATTAGCATTCATGAGAAAACCTCATATGTTTCAAATTTGAAGTCGTTTATTCGAAGTTTTACTGCGTTTAAATTATTTAAAAAAATCTACAATCGGATACTAAAATATTGCACAATAATCAGAATAAGTCATATCCTTAATTAAATCGTAGTTGCACAACAAAACAATTCGATTTGTCATAGGACCTGGAATCCGCCTTATCACAGATAAGCTGATAAACACGTGGAGAAATTATTTTTAGCGGAAATAGTGAAGTCGTAATAAGAATTGCGCATTATGGAAATTTAGTAATTCTGAAACGTATTGCAGAGGAAAAGGGTTGATATTTGAATAACACTGGCCACATTACTTCAATGTGACTCTATGTATCAGACAGAAAAACATGTTTTTAACGACTTACTTCGTATTTGGAATAAGATGTATAGTGCCACCATTTTTTCTGTTCGGTAGTCAAAATTGGAACTAAACTGAACCAAGGGTTGGTATAGATTACATTCGGTAAGTCACGTATCGAAATCTACGACATTGTTGGTCTAAAAATGTGTTTCTAGAGGCACTGTTCAAAGTTTTCATACAAATGATTTACAGAGACGATAGCAAGTATAGCAAACTTGACAAGCCGTAAACTCATGGTAAGGGCTCTGTTGTTTCGTGAAACGTCATTCCGTTGTCTGTTTCTGAAGTATAAGCACCGGAAAAGACTTTTTCACTAGTACATATTTCATTATTATTACTTTCGCTATATTATTTTATATTATTTTCAGTTATTGTATATATTGTTTATTAGTATCCCAAATCAGAGACACCAAACGTCAAACTAGCGACACCGTTAATAGAATACATAAATTGGTCGCACTATATGTCGCTATTTTTATTATGTTCATCGATTTTTCTGTCAATTACAAAGATAAGATTAAATATAGTAAAAATATAAGACAAAGCAGATTTCTTAGCAAATAAAACTACAGAAAACCTAAACACAATTTACTAATATCACTTGTATTTTCCATAGTATATTTTATTACTATCTTTTAACCAACCAGTTTCAATACACAAAAGCATCAGTTCTAGGACAACTATTAGTTCTTTTTTAGTTATTATAGCCCTGTCGATATTGTGGAAAGTGCAAGAGATGTAAATTGTGTGTATAATGAAATACCACTAAGTGCCAAAGATAAGAAGTATAGAAACTGTGTAAAAAAACCGGCTAATTTTTTTAATATCATCGATGTATGCAGAATAACTCCAACAAAACTTTTTTAATGTAGCTCTGAACTATCCCGATTAAGTCAGTTCCCAAACAACAAAAAATTGCATCGAATTCGGTCCATTCCTTCAAAATTTGTAATGCCACTTACAGACAATAAACTGATATAGTAGGAGTACTGTAAATAATTATAAGGCTAAAAACAAATAAATATGCTTGATTGATTGATTGACAATACCGACGCGGACGTTTAATCCGAAAAGAGATTCCGTCTTTTACTTCTACACCACTGTCGCAAAGACTGTCTTGTTGCTGTGGCAGGACAACAATTCTTAAAAAGTACCGCCTACCCTACCGGACTGGAACTTCTTTGGACTTTGGACCGGAACGTGACATTGTCATCATGGCAGCAGGAATGGGCAAGGCTGGCAAAGTTGCCTCATAGCACTCTACCACCAATGGTCTTATTTGACCCGTTTCGACTGTGCTTGCCTCTTGCAAGCTGCCAGCAGGACGGCATGTGATCTGTTAGCTACTAGCTGTTGCCCACGGCGTTGCTCGTGTGGTTAATGGTCCCATAGGAACATTTTACGGCATTAAAACTTTCTTATGTGTTAATCCAAGTTAACCACTATGTGTGTGCCAAATTTCAAAAAAATCGGTTCTCCAGTTTTTCGTGAAGGAGTACCATTTGGTATAGTTGTTTAACATACAAACTTTCGCATTTTTAATATTACTTAATCCGTTAGTATTAATTGGTAGGGTCGCAGAGAAATCAATAAAAAACTTTATTTTTGTGTACACATGATTTACTTATAGAAATCGAAGTCGATTTTTTGTAAATTTACTGCGATTAAGTTAAGTATATAATATATACAACGTTTTTTCGTAATCACTAAATATTTTATGTACTTAATAGAAAATTATTTTTGTTAAGTGAAGAGACAATGAACAAGTACTCGACTCTTTTGATGGACAAATAAACGTGGCTATTAGGCACCATGAAGATATAGGTGCGTCGCTGTCCTAAAGTCAGGGTATTGTTTGGCTCAATTGTACCGGCTACCCCATCCACCGAACACAGTCGTCATGGTGGCAGGGTTAGAATAGGCGTTGGATACTTACCCCAGTATATAATACTAGGTACTGTAGATATAGGATAATGAATGTGAAGGAAGCTAGACAGGTTTCTCAGCATCATGAGATCTGTAAATCGATATTCTGTGCCTACCCCGATAGATATTTGGCGTGAAGATATGTATGTATGTATGTATGAATAAATGTAGATATTATAATGGGGTCAGATATCTGCATTACTAGCTGTACATAACCCAGGTGTTTATCTCACCTATTGTTTAATCTAGTAATTAATCACACAACTGATATGAAATAACAGGAATTATTTCGTAACATGTTTTTTATACATATTTATCAAAATATAAAGTCCAACGAACAAAGAACTCTCACAATAATATTACGAAATACGCTCTTATCGGTTACAAGTATGATAAAGTAGAAGTCAAATGGATTATTGTTTAACCGATTATTAAAATAAAAAAGTAACTTCACGCTCGTATCCGCAAAAGGATAGGTAGAGATACAACGTGGGCACACACTACTATAGGAAAACACTAAGTCCCATACTGTTAAAGGTGGCAAACCAATCGCCAACCGGGCACATAATATCGGTTCCCGTTAAACGGTGTTTTAATTATTAAACTAGCGGCCCGCCCCGGCTTCGCACGGGTATAAAATATACATATAAACCTTTCTCTTCTATCACTTTGTCTACTAAAAAACCGCATCAAAATCCATTGCGCAGTTTTAAAGATTTAAGCATATAAAGGGACATAGGGACAGAGGAAGCGACTTTGTTTTATACCATGTAGTGATAGAACAAACACATTTTTGTTGGCCGACCAGAAGATCGAACCTGGGCCCTCATAATAAATAAATAATAAGACAACAAAATAAATAATAACAAATGTAAATTACACAAGTTGGTCAAATCCCAAAGTAAACAAATTATGGGTGTTAGTCAATGAAATTATCTATTGGTATCTATTTCAGTATGTATGTTCTATGTAAGTGTTTATAAAGATACCAATAATAACGTAAAAAACACCCAGACCCGGATATACTGACGTTTTTTAGTTATAGGAAGGCAAACAAGCAGTCGGATTTCTTTATGGTAAGAAATTCACGCCGCCTAGAGACACCAAAGGTGGTAATGGTGTGTTGCCAACCTGAGGTCAGGATGTTAGGCCTCGAGCAAAAGTAAGTTTACCGGCTACCTTACCCTCCGAACCGGAACACGTCATGACGTTATGGCGGCAGGAATAGGTAAGGCGGTGGTACCAATCCGGGCGAGTCGCTGCAAAACTCTACCACCTAGTCAGATGTCACATTGTTAGTGATGATAAGCCTATGCTCGCCTTTTACGAGCTGCCTGGCAAGAAAGGCAGATGGTCTATTCTGCAAAGGAGCCCGGACCAACATGGGGAAACGTCTATGTTCATCATACCCGATCGAACCATATCGAACCCGAGCCTCGCGGTTGGTCGATGGTGCAAGCCGTGTGCGCTCCCCCAACGAGGCGGTCAAAAATCTCATGAAGTCCAGTCGAAAACAAACAATAGTAAAAATTCTGTGTTCATTTTTAATAGGTTTTTTATATATAAGGAAAGAGCTCCTGACTTTATTCGGATCGATCAGCATGAGTATTTAATTTCTAGCCGACTGCTGAAAAAAAGGATATTGTCGATTCGATTGTAGGTATTGTTTTTGCATGTTTGTTAGGATCATCATGATTGTGATCATGTCACGATTACTCGGTAAATTATAAACCGATTTTGAATGTTCTTTTTTATAAATGTCGATGATTTTTGAATTACAAAAGAGATTAGTAAATATTGGTGGTAATTTTGTTACGCACTCACTAAACTAATTTTAAGTTATCGCTGTCTTCTTTCAACGAAAGAAACAGAAAGAGACAAAACACTTTTAGCGCTGACAAATTAGACAGTACACGTCATTTCTACTGACGTTTAAACTCTTACTCGGAAAACTTCGATTAAAAACATCGCGATTTGACATGTTCAGACTAATCTGAAGTATCTGAAACGTTCCATCTCTTTTGTTTTTGTTTCATTTGAGAAAGATAGCATGCATCTAAAATAAGTTTAGTTTTTGAGCAGAATTACCACCATTGCCTTTGGTGACAAAAACGCATAAATTTTCAAGTAGGTCTCTAGTGGTCGTAGGTCGTAATCTAGTGGTCATAGTGCTTGAGCTCAAAGTGTAGTGTTTTCAAAGTTAGAAGGCATAAAAGAGATTCGAATCGGGTCGACCAACAAAAAGAAAATCGGATTTTCCAATTTTCAAATAAAAAAATGTTGGTCGGGATTGGAAATGTGCCCGGTTGGCGATAGGCTTGCCACCTATCACATTGTGAGACTAAGTGTCTTTGGCTAGTCGTGGGTGCCCTGGTTGTGCCTCTGCCTACCACTTCGGGGATATGGGCGTGAAGATACTTTTTTTATGAATCAAAATTGTCTTTCTTTAAGTTCTGACGTCATCTCTTCCATATCTAAGTTTTAGTTTAATTCTACATACTTTTAAACAAACAAAGAACTTTCACAATAACATTACGAAACAAATAATCCTTATCGGTTACGAATTTGATAAAATATGGCGCGTCGGCAGAACACCGTTTTTTCCATAATAATATCAATGTAAGATAATCTTTTTCAATAATAAGGAAAATATGGATATGATTATCAATATGTAATCAAACGATGACATTATTTTGGATTTCCTTTGTGTATTTTTCTTTAACAATATTTTTTTAATAAATATTTTTCCCCGTGTTGGTCCGTATGCGTCGAGTAGAATAGACTATTATGTCTTTCTACCAGGCACTTTGTAAGAGGGTAGCACAGGTTAAAATAGGTCAATGACCAACAACATGACCTCTAAAAAATCTATTTTGATTAAAAAAATATATCTTGATTAATATAACCACAAGATAAAGATAAGACAAAAATATAGCTTATAACAAAAAATAATTAAATAAGTATCTACACGCCCATATCCCCAAAGAGATAGGCAGAGAGAAAACCAGGGCACCCACAACTAGCCGAAGACACTAAGTCCCAGATTGTGGTAGTTGGCAAACCTATCGCCAACTGGGCACATATCCAACCCCAAACAAATTTTTTTTCATTGGAAAATTGAAAAAAACACATTTTTCTATTTGTTGCCCGACCCGGAAATCGAACACGAGACCTCATAAACTTAACACTTGAACCTCTAAACCACAGATAAAGCAACAATTTTTAAAATCTGTTTAGCAATAACGAACAATAATTAGCATGTATGAAAAAATATAAGAGCCAAGCCTCTTTTTCCCAAGTCAGTTGAACACAAATTTATTTTGTACAATCCCAGACAACTTCAAGGTCGACAAGGCCTATTTTTCTGATAGTTTCAAATAGGAAGAATAATAAAATATCATGAATAAGTTATATTTCAACTACACAAAAAATGGTTTACTCAAATCTTGAGATTATTTATATGCACATAAATAATACTTACATCAATTTTTGTAAGGGTTAGTTCACATGTCTACAGTGTTACATGAAACCAAAAGGCTCATAGCAACAGTCAATATCACAGGGCCGAATTCGGAAGTTCTAGATGTGAAACAGGGGATGGGGCCCGCTTGAATAATACAAAAAAACGTTAAATCTTTAAGCAATTGAACTTTGAGTATTTTTGGTTTTATTGTGGGGATTCCTCTCTTTTGGTGGCACAAGGATTAAAGCCCTGTCGGGGTTCGCCAAAATCCGTCGTTTCACTATGTAATATGATGGGAAATAGAAGTTTATTCTGGTATCCATATAAGCATTTCTGTATATTAGAATCGTTGATTAGCGCCCATAACATAACCATGAAATTTGCTTACTTTGCGGTTGGATTCAATTTGTGTAACTTATCCAGAGATGTTTGTTTATTTATATTTACTTATATTTATGAATAGCCCACTTTCAGATTACGTTAATTTTAAAAGTTTATCAATTCTCACAAAATTAAAGAAAAAAAAAACAAAAAATCTAGACATTTGCTCCAATTTTACCGAAAATGTATAGTTTCGTATTTCATATAGTGTCATCCCCACTCCATAGATCTAAAATATCGATCTACCTCCACTTAATCAAACCTGACCCACCAAGGTTTTTTTTTTAATTAGGAGGAGGTTTTCAATTTGGCAGATTTTTTATTACTATTTTTATTGTTTGTTTTTTACGCGGTTACTTCATCAATTGGTCAGCCGATTTTGATGGTTCTTTTAGAAGATGGGTTTAGAAAGATAGGTCACAATTCCGAGGTGGTCCCGTATTAATATCAGCATCATCCGATTTGATTTATGCTTAATAATGCAGAAAATTTAAGCATTATCAAGTTTAACTCAAAAATTACTACTAGAATGTTGATACAATTTATGTGGGACCATTTTGGAACCATTTGCTATCTTTCGAATAAATAATTACCTAAATGCGACGTGGTACCCAATGAAATAATTTTAGTCGGTTTTTGCAGTTACTGCGTTTAATTATTCATGCGTAGTTTTTAAGATAATTTAAGAAAACAATGATAAAAGCTATTACAGAGTCTCCATTATACATAGTCCCCATTATACATAGTGTTGGTCCGGGGTCCTTTATAGAATAGACCATCTGCCTTCCTGTGCCAGGCAGCTTGTAAAAGGCGAGCATAGGCTTACCGTCATTAACACCGTGACATCCGACTAGGTGGTAGAGTTTGGCAGCGACTCGCTCGGATTGGTACCACCGCCTTACCTATTCCTGCTGCCATAACGTCATAAACTTACTTTTGCTCGAGGTCCAACATCCCGACCTCAGGTTGGCAACGCACCATTACCACCTTTGGTGTCTCTAGGCGGCGTGAATTTCTTACGATCAGGAAATCCGTCTACTTGTTTGTCTTCCTATAACATAAAAAAAACATAATTAATTGAAACACACAATCGACTCCGATTTCGTAGCCCTGATGAGGTACCTACACGATAAAATAAAAAGGATTAAATACCTATCGGTAACTCAAAAATTACTTATTGATCTAGATGAAATTTGTATGGCTCTTAATTATGGACTACCTTAAAAAAAAGATATGACAAAATCAAATCATAATTAGAAGAATAAACGCGGCATAAACATACAAAAAGACATACAGAAGAATTTATATATCTCCTTTTATGAATCGGATTTATTCACTTTAGTTTTCACCAAACATTTACTGTTTGTTACATACAAAGATGATTCGTCAAACAAAATAACCTCTACAATACAACCTTCATGCGTTGCTACTTCCGACTGTCTGTCCTCAACTTAATGTACAAAACAGTGATATGTATTGCGTAATGTCACCTGCAAGTTCGTAAATCAACATGGCGTCGATGCTATCCCAAATGACCTTGACAGCCATATTTTTCCGTCACTCGTAACTTGTTATTGTTATTTTTGAGACAAAGTATCACACTTCAATGGTCTCGAATATCTAAGTGGCATACCTACTCAACGCCGTCATTGCATAATATTTATATAAAAAAAGCAATATTCTTGTTAGTTGAAGCAGACGCCTAATCATTGTGTGTAAGGATATTTTATCTGTATTCCTCATCTAGTACATTATGTTATCTGTATAAAAAATTAGGTACCAACATGTAACATTTGATAAGAGTTTTGGCGCCATCGAGAGAAAAGATGGTCGAAGTTTTTTCATAATTATTGAATTTCGTGTTGATATTGAGTGAAATTATTTAATTTTGGTGGCATTTAATTTTGGTGCCATTTTGTACAATTTTGTTCAGTGAAAGTGCACAAATGAAATAATCATGAAGAATTTAGCGTATTATGTATTTCTTCGTCGCCGCCAAATCTCCTTACATGAGCTTGTGTAATGAGGCCGCCGCTTTACCCAAGAGCCTGACATGACTTACTGACGACTTATGACTGATGATTAATTATAATTGATCAAAATTGATATAAAATTTGTTGCAAATTTCTACTTGACTAATGCCAAAATACTAACGTGAAGGCTAAAACTTAAAGAAAGAAAGAACATTTGATAATGACAACAGCAGACTCTAGAATCTCGATATCATGAGAATCATAAATTAGAATCGTACATGTCATTCCAGGTACTTTAAGCATAGTACTAGC
>NJDD01000819.1:1190411-1248413 GCA_002245505.1 Calephelis nemesis
CATTCGAGATCCTTTCTTCCCCAACGGTTGTCAGTTCTGCGAGCAATGTGGCCTACCCATTGCCACTTCAACTTACTAACTCTCTGAACCATCTCGGTTGCTCTCATTCTCTTGCGGATCACCGAATTACGGATTATATCTCGCAGAGAAACATCGAACGTAGCTCTCTCCATAGCACGCTGAGCAACTCTGAGCTTATTTAAGACATTTGAAAAAAATAATAATTGAATAAAATATATTTAGGTATAGTATTACACAATCTATTCCGCGTATGATTGTGTAAGATATAAATATTTAGCGATTGATAAAGTGTAACCAACCAAATAATCCAAAGGTTCTCAAAATGAAGTATCATGCTTGTGCAAAGTCCGATAAAACGAATCTGTCGATGTCATTATTAAAGCAAGCATGATATAACTTGTCGATTATGCAGACATATTTTATTGATATCGACGCCATCCTTTTTTTATTGAAAAATTTGAATTAAGGAAAATGGAATAAGGAAAATGTGCTGTAATATTGATAGCTGCAACATCAAAAAATCGGCATTAGAGATTACAAGTCGATGTCATTTATAATCGGATCCTGATCGGTCAAGTAATGATGATTTTTGCTCTTTCATTCAAAATAAAACGTATTATTAAACCTAATATAGACAGTTTATAAATAATCTTTATATATAATAGAAAGTGGGTTTTGTTACAACGCTTATAACTCGGGATCTGCTGGATCAATTTGCATGGTTTTCTATTCGATTTGTCTTCGCCTCGAATAGCAGAATACACATTAAAAACAATAAAAACAAAAAAATAATTATGAAAGATAAATCAGTTGTGATAGTTTAACCGATAAGGCTGAAAATTAATGGAGAGGTAGCTTAAAACCGGGAGAAGGACATATGGTACATTTTATACCTTACAACAGCGAGGAAACCAGGTAAAACGACATTTTAATTTTTCTTATAAGAACTGAATGGTCGGAACGAAGTTCGCCGGAACAGCTAGTAAAACATAAAGTGAACATATGTTATAGATGAGTCATTGCGAATTGAAATTTAATGAAAACTTTAAAACTAAGATATTTCAAATTCAAAAACTAATATTATTTTAACGTCCGCTTATATGCAAACATCTTTTGAACTTTTGCACAGCAGCAGTTGTCTAATTCTAAGTGTAAAAGCCAACGGTAGGTACAACAGCTAGTAGAGTCTAGGCATCGACTAGTCTAGGCATCCCAGTCTAGGCTACATTTAATATGGCACAACAATACCGATAGATGGTTTTAATTTTTTATTTTGAAGCATTTTATTAATTTTAACCAGTGAAAATGTGCATTTTTAGAATTATTGTACATTATAAGATTTACCCGTTATTATGTATTATATACGATTCAATTTCTCGTACATATTGGATTCTTAAATGCTTCTACTTGTGATAAGAAAATATAAAATTGCAGCTAAACTGCTAACGCTCGCAATGAATTTGTTTACTTGATTCAAAAAATCGTTAATTTTGACAGTTCTTCTTCTGCTCTTATAAATACGGCTTTCAATTGTTTTTCACGACTTATTTAGCCAATGTCGAATAAAGGGTTTTTATGGTTGTGAAATTTACTGTTTTTTTTCGTTTTGTATGTATTTTTTGACCTGCTGTCGTAAATTATATAAATAGCACAGTAAACGAAACCATTTAATAAATTCGTTGAATGCCAGTAGTACAGTCTTGCCTAGTGGCGCTGATAAGAGACCTACATCCTGGTGGTTAGTACTGAGCCTTTATAAGAGTTGGTATAGATTACGTTAGTAACTGACACATCGAAATCTTTAGCGCTATTGGTTTAAAAATTTAGTAGTCTTAATTACCGATAGAGGCGCTGTTGAAAGTTTTTATGCACATAAATTACGTAGATGCTAGCGAGTACAGTAAACTTGACGAGCCGTAAACTCATAGTAGGGGCCATATTGGCTCGATAAAATAGGACGGGAGTTCGAGTCCCTTAGATTGTAATTGAAGTTTTTGAAGTGAAAACTTCTAAACTCGCGTCAGGACACGTGGCCTGATTTGTATGACAAAAATTCGTGTTGTCATGTTTGTGTACGATAACGCAAAAAATGAATATTGTATTCTACCACATAAATGATACTACATTCATAATGATAATTAAGGCAATTCGTGCAAAATGATTTCCTAATCATTCTAAAAATATCAAAAATGCACAACGTTAATATTCAAGTTTTCACTTCTGCCGGCACTCCTGGAGTGCTACCTGTTTTTCTTATTGATTTTGTAGCAGACCTCGTAGCTCAGTCTGGATGCTGAAATGTCTATTTCTCTTTTTTTTATAAACCGTCTTTATACCGAAGTAAACAAACTAAAAAAGAATTATCAAAATCATATTTTGTCGTATATAAGTTATTTATAGCATAGTACAGCGAACAAGCGCATCGCTATCCTTATAAATGAGTTATAATAAGTGATAATGAGACATGTTTTTTTAATTAAGTAAGTACTTTTAGATAATTACCACATTCGTCGGACCTATGTCGGACGTTACAAATATTGTCCATATGTTAGTATTATATCTAAATCTGCGCTCTCCTTCTCTTTTATATATTATTCTTGTTACCTAATAATGTATTTGTTTAAGTGGCATTCACTAAAATATCATATTTAATGGTAACAACCAAACAATCATATGGTAAGAAATAACCGCTATCCTGTAGCCGGGGTATTAAGACCAATGTGCAAGTCTAACGGCTAGCCTAACTACCCTATGGATCTGAAAATAACAATGTCTTTATGGCGACAGGAAGAAGTAAAGTGGTGACCACTAACTGGTCAAGGTATTGCATAGCGCTCTACCACTAGTGGTATTTTGGTTAATGAACCTGTAGCCTTTCCTCGCCTATTACGAGCTGCCAGACAGAATGGCACTTGGCAGATGGTTTACTCCACATAGAGTAGCCGGATCAACATGGAGAAACAAAGTATTTATATTATTATTTTTAACATTTTATGTACAGATAAAATGGAAAATAGTAAAAATGTAATTTGACAAATAATTTTATGTATAACAAAGACCTTCAGAACTCGTTCTTTCCCCTGATACCTACATACAGCTTCGTTTATTCCACTATACCAGTTAACGGAGCCAAAGGTACCATTAATACCACCTAGATACGTTGCTGTCTTCGACAGTGCGATTTAATTGGAAGGTTAAACTAACCAAAGTTCGTAGTGACGTCGTCAAGATAGACAAAATTCATTATCGAAGAAATATAATCCAAAGACGATAAGTTGGATTACGATAAAAATAATATAAGACTATATCGAAATCTTGCTACATTTCTAAAAATACCATCATATCCGATTTTTACTCGCCGAGTAACCGATTAACAAACGTACAAAAAACATACAGATCGCGGACGTAATCTTTTGATGTCGGTTAAACCACGACATTGATAATCGTCGACCACAAACATTGCATAACATTTTTATTGGCCGAGTAATCGATTAACAAACATACAAAAACATACAGTCGAATCGAGAACCTCCTCTTTTGATGTCGGTTAAAACATGACTTTGATAATCATCGATCACAAACATCGCATAATATTTTTTATTGTCCGAGTAATTAACAAAAAGTATCTTTACGCCCATATCCCCGAAGGGGTAGGCAGAGGCACAACTAGAGCTCCCACGACTAGCCGAAGACAATAAGTCCCACAATGTGATAGGTTGCAAGCCTATCGCCAACCGGGCACAATATATCCTATCCCGAGCGTCATTTTTTTAATAGGAAATTGGAAAAACCCAATTTTCTTTTTGTTGCCCGACTCGGGATTCGAAGTCTTGTACCACGAAGAGGCGAATCTTGTACCATATTGTTTTAATCATGATTTTTAACTTACAAGTAACTTATAAGTAGACCACAGAGGCGAGAGAGTAATTAACAACTTACAAAAAACACAAAAATCTACAAAAAACATACAAATCGAGATCCTCCTATTTTGATGTCGGTTAAAATACGACATTGATAATCGTCGACCACAAACATCGCATAATATTGGCGCGTAGAATACCAGTATGTAATATTGAAGATGACTCATTCGAGGATCGGAAGCATTTAGTGAATCAATTGTTTACGTGGTAAAAGTTTTTCGTTTATACGCAATAACAATAGTGAGTCACTAGCATTTTCCAAAATGAAACTTAGATATTTTGTCACAATTCGGAATGTTCATCGAGTCAAAGTAAAGTTATTTTTAGACTAGCAGTAACATGACTTCTACTGAACCGATTTTAATGAAACAAAGCCTATGTCACTCAGGGGTAATGTAGCATTCTAAAGGTGAAAGAATTTTTGAAATCGGTCCAGTAGTTTTAGAGCCTATTCATTTCAAACAAACAAAAAATCAAACCTTTCCTCTTTATAATATTAGTATAGATTTTTAATGACATTGGTGGAGATTCTGCTGTTCTCAAACTAAACTTATTTTAGATGCATGCTGTCTTTTTCAAATGAAACAAAAATGAAAGAGATGGAACATTTAAGACATGTCAGACTAGTCCGGCTATGTCAAATCGTGAAGTTTTTATTCAACGTATTCCGAGTGATAGATTAAACGTCTGTAGAAATGTCGTGTACCGACTAATTTGACAGCACTTAAAGTATTTTGTCTCTTTCTATTACTTTCATGGAAGGAAGCTAGCGATAACTTAAAATTAGTTTAGTAAAGTGCGCAACAAGTGTTGTATAAAGAACTATCTTAATGTTCAAGAAAGAAAAGAAACCGAGACACCCACGACCAATCGAAGACACTAAGTCCCACAATGTGATAGGTTTTAGGTAGGTCTATAGGCAAACGAATACACATCCAATCCCGAACAACTTTTTTTTTAATAATTTGAAAAAACACATTTTGTTTTTTTTTTGTTGCCCAACCTTGAATCGTACCGGGACCTCATGAAGTCAGGTCCAACAGCTGGGCCGCTAGCCACAGAGGCGATAGAAAATCTGTTTTTCTCAGACCCAAATTTACCTTCTATGTAATAAGGCAACGTAAATATATTTTGACTACCATTACAATAAATAATCCCCGTGTTGGCCCGGGCTCCTTTGCAGAATAGACCAACTGCCTTCCTGCCAGGCGGCTCGTAAAATGCGAGCATAGGCTTACCGTCACTAACACCGTGACATCCTACAAGGCTGGCCACCTTATTAGGTTAGCTTAACCTAGCTGTGTTGGCTTGCCACCTATCACATTGTGAGACTTAGTGTCTTCAGCTAGTCGTGGTAACGCCTCTGCCTACCTCTTCAGGGATATGAGGGTAAAGAAACTTAAAGTTACTTACTTACTTTTTCTATCAAAACACACTAGTTTGAGAAACAAAGTTTTAGAATACCGATCATGTTTTTTAGTTTCACAATGGCCGTGACACTTACTGGTAGTTTATGTAAAACAGAAGCTTGGAAGTATATTACTATAACATATTCTTAGAAGTATATATATTACTATAGGAAGTGAAGTTGAACATTATATACCAGTTTTAAATTGGTAAAATAACTTGTGTCACCACTTTAATTAAGGCTTAAATAAAAATAAAATTGCCAGCAAAAATATTTTTTTTGTGATAGGTCAGTGAGCAAGCACAGGGATCTCCTGACGGTAAGAAAAAACTATGACAGACACCATAGATGTTATGATGTGCCGCTATCCTTCGGCCTGCATGCTAGGCCTATTGCCTTATGTTCGGTCTATATACCGGCTACCCTACCCTCTGGACCGCAACATGACGGAGTCATTATGGCGGCATTAATATGTAAGACGACAATAACATTAAATTATAACATATATTACATACGATTAATTATAGTGTTTTGTCTCTTTCTATTACTTTCGTTAAAGGTAAATAGCGATAGCTTAAAATTAGTGAGTGAACAACAAAATTACCCACAACTATCCTGACATTGTTTTGCCGTATCACGAACATGCACACTTTCATGTGAGTGTGCGTTTTATAATGGGTATTTTGAATTATTAATAACCACAGATGTTTATATAATTGATATTATTTGTATTTATAGATGTATAGTAATTCACCGTCTCTTTGGTAGAGAGCTTTACGTACCTATCTCTTGAATTTGCAAGACCCATGTTCCCAAGGCGTATTAATTGGGTGAAAAAACATGTATTTTCGGGTCTTTGTGATTATCAACAATTAGAGTGTTAAGGATTATTAATAATTAGGTACAAGTATAATCGCTTCTGTGGTGTGGCGTTAGACTTAACTTCAATATGTATCGGCTTCTATTCCCAAGTGGGGCAACATTTTTATTTTTATTTTACAAAATAACAACGTTAGCCGGAATTGGGTAAATGACTAGTTGGTGAAAGATCTGCCACGTATCACGTTTTAATATCTTCAGGTAAACGTGCGTGCCAGGTTGTATCTCTTCAGGGACATGGGAGTAAAGATATTTTTTTTATATTTCTTCTTATTACTGTCGTTGACTAACACCTATAACACATGGATATAATGTGCTTAATTTGGGTTAGATCAAATTCGTGCTATTTGTCGAAAGACATTTATTATCAAGCATTGTTGCATCATCAAATAAGTAATAGTAATTTTGACCTTCTTGATAGATACGGTCAATAACTAACAACTTCCTATTGCCAAAAATCGATTTAAATTATCTTAAATCTTATTGAAAAGGGTCAAGATACAAATTTGTTTATTTTAAATTGCATAGTTGTAGAATGTTATCATTTCCGTTCGTTTATTGACTTGTCTACTAACAGCATCATACGATGGAAATAGGGTTGTCGACGCTGATATTTTCTCTAGCTAACAAAGTTGTTCAGTAGTTCGATGAGCCTTATTTCACCAGATGGAAATCGAAAAAGGGCCGAATTATATTGAACTATTCAGGCGAATAGTTCAGTATAGTTCGGCCCTTTTTCGATTAGAATAGAATATAATAGGCTTTTCTTATTCACTATCTAAAGATTTCAGGTGTAAGGATCTGGAAATATCTTCTTAGATAGAGATTTCTTTATGGTCTGTAGTTTGACCTACTATTAGAATGAAACTCATTTTATAATAAATTCAATATCAGAAAACATGTAAAAAATGTGTTAACTCAAAAAGTTGAATAGAATATTTTTAGTTACTTTTTAAGAATTTTTTTATATTAAGTTAATAAGAAAATTTTATTCCGACTTAAAATATTAAACGTATTGTGTGAGTAGAAGTAGGGTTACCTGTTATTTATCTGGGCTGCCAGGTATAACCCGGTTGATGCCAATTACTTTCACGGGATTGAATAATAGAAAAAATCAACATATACGCAATATCAATATGCAATATACATAAATCGGAATAATAAAAAATCTATTTTTTTTATTAATTAATCCAGGATTTTTAAGGAAACCCATTTTAATATTATTTCTAATGTACTAAATTCATAATAAAATATGTTCCATTCCACTCGTATCTCGTACTCGTAGCTCGGCGTAGATAGACATAAGTTCGGATCTTTTACTCTTGGCCTTTCGAATAATAACAAACGAAATAAAGATTTTCTTTCATGTGATCATGTGCAAGTAATATAAACCAAATACGGGTTTTACAATAATGTACGTCTGATTACTCTTTTCTAAAGGTCACCGAACAAGCACATAGCTCGTCTCATGGTAAGTGATAGCCATGTCCTGTAAACACTATAGATGTTATAGGTGTGTCACTGTCCTGTGGCAGGGATATCAGGGTATTGTGTAATAATACATTTTTATTTTTACCATGTAGCGACAACCCTAAGTAAGCGCCACCAACAGCGTAACATCAATCTTATTCTTGATAGTAAAATAAAATTATGATAGAGTTTCTACCTTCTACAATTTACCCTCTTCAATATCGGCACTTGGTGGGACTTCATTGTACACTTACTCTCTAAATAACACTTGGAATTTTATATAGTACAATTTATTTCAAACTTTAATTGGAACTTAAACCGGTTTCCCCTCTTACAGGATCATCCATCATATATAAGTTGCCCGTGGTTTTGTTCATGTGTAAAAATTATTTAGCAGCATTCTTTTACAAAACAAACTACCGTGAGACCAACCTAAAATAGCCTTTATCTCTTTTCTAAATAAAAACAGATCACTATTTCCCCTGATTGATTACATCGTTAGGAAAAAAGTTCATATAATGAGAATAAACTGGGAAAATTGCAGGGCAAATATTAAAACCATATTTTAATTTTTCCCATAAACAAAGCGTTGGTAATGACGAATACTTAAACAACTAACTACTTAAACTTAATAAACTAATTTCAAGCTCTACAACGTTCGCCGGATCGTGTACCTACGTGTTCAAAATAAAAATTGATCAACCGTATTGACGTAAAAGAGGAACATTCACATTTTAATTATTCAGTAATTGTTAGCAGTCATGACTAAATCGTAAACCTAATACCCTGGTTTTAATAAACAAAAAGAATTCTTTGTTCATCTCTTACGAGCTGTCTGTCAGGTAGGCCTATTCAAAGGGCCTTGGATCCAATATACAGATTTTGCCCATAAAATATATTGCTATAACATAAGCAGGCAAACCAGCTGACGAAAATCCTAATAGTAAGTAAGTAAGTATCTTCACGCCCATATCCCCGAAGAGGTAGGCAGAGGACAACCGCGGACCCACGATTAGCCGAAGACACTAAGTCCCACAATTTAATAGGTGGCAAACCTATCGCCAAATGGGCACATATCCAATCCCAAGCAACATTTCTTTATTAGAAAATTGGAAAAACCCAATTCTCTTTTTGTTGCCCGTCCCGGGATTCGAACCCGGGATTTCTTGCAGTCAAGTCCAACATCTGAACCGCTAGACCACAGAGGCGACATTCTGATGTTGAAAGATACATAGACACTTAAGACCTGAATTTCACTTATTCTGACAAACTTGACTTCAAAAATCAGTTGTCGTTCTATTTGAAATTTCATTTTATGAGATAAGAGAGCGAACAATCACACTCTTCTCTTACGGTTATAACCGTGATCCATAAAATCCTAAGATGTTATAGGTGCGACACAGTCCTGTGACTGAAGTGTTCATTTTAATGTAGGTACAAGTTTACAGGCTACCTGACCCTCCAGATCTACTTCACAAAACATATTTTTGTTTACTTTAAAATTTAAAGTTTTTTCACTATATGTAGGCAAAAGGACGACCATGTCAACTACGACTAGCCAAAGATACAAAGTCTCACTATGTAACGATTGCGCTATAACATATATGGTGTGTATGCTAAAGTTTTCTCTTACTATCAGGAGAGCTGTGTTTATGATCGTGTATCACAAAAATATCGTTTGCGTTAAAATCAGGTGTAAAATATTTCCCAATACGCAATTCAATTTAGTCATAATCAGTTCGGAAACTGACGCATACTAATCTAATCGCCTGATAAAGTACCTAAGTTCCGGAAAAAATATTACGCAAGAAACTTACCGTGACATCATCATAAAAATATTCCAGAATAATATTAATAAAGCAAGAAGAAACCTTCGAGTACAGCTAAAAATAACTTTTCTTTTAATACTTTCGACAAATTTCGATTTTAATTAGAAAACTTTACCCTTTTAGGTTTGTTCAACTTATTGTTACATTTGGCAATTTATAACAAGTTATTACCATAATAGTTGCACGTTTCAGTTGTTTGGCTAGTATAGTAGCCAGTGGACTAAATTACTTAAGGGCTTAAAATCTTAGTCTAAGCTTGCCTAAGATTTTAAACTTAGATCGTCGCGTAATATTAACATTTTTAATTATTTATACTGAATACTCACGATCCCTTTTTATTTTATTTATCGATATTTCATATTTGTTAGTAGATCCTCCTGTCAAAAGTTACAGCTCCCTGCCGCAGTCCCGTCGTGACCACGGCCTATGCAACTAGGTCGAAATATCGACAAATAAAATAAAAAGAGATCGTGAGTATCCCGTATAAATAATTAAAAATGTTAACCTTACCTGTTTTTTTTGTGATATTGGAAGGCTAACAAGAAAACGGATTTCCTTATGTTAAGAAATTCACTTCGACTAGAGACACCAAAGGTGCTACTAGTGCGTTGCAAACCTGAAGCCGGGATGTTAGGCCTTGAGCAAAAGTAAGCTTACCGGCTACCTTATGCTCCGAACCGGAACACGTCAATGGCAAGCACTGACGTTATGGCGGCAGGAATAGGTAAGGCGGTGGTACCAATCCGGACAAGTCGCTGCGAAACTCTACCACCTATTAGGATGTCACAGTATGATGGTAAGCCTATGCTCGCCTTTTAAGAGATGCGTGGCAGTTTTGCTTATTTATCTTCAATTACTTTAAAACATTGTAACACTAAAGAATAATAAAAAACAAGTTGGTAGAGTGCTGTGCATTTTATTTGGACTTGTTGTACCGCTTTTTCAATTACTGGTACTATAACTTAGTGCCGGAAAGTAGTTTACACCCTAAATATACTGGAAATTGGATAGCGAAGCATCATCTTTCAATGAGGAAAACTTATTCATCATCTTCAAATATTTTTTGCGTTGATGTGTCTCTCCTGATGGTAAGAAACAACTTCGGCCTATAGACACCATAGACGTTATGGGTGAGTCGCTGTCCTGAGTCTTATTGTGCAAGTCTACCAGCTACTTGCCAGCAGACTGGAATATGACAGAGTATATAAAAACCATAAAAACGAAAAGATATTTAACATTTGTTTGAAAAAACGAAAGTGTTTTCAGTCGTCTACTGTTTATGACTTTTATCTAGAAATTTCAAGAAAGATTTAGATAACGTTTCCTTTATCTAGAAATGGTAAATTACCTAAATCAGGGAATTACCGAAATCAGATTGAACATTGAACAATACCTTTGATACCCCAAATACTTTTAATGTTGTATCTCAGTAGGTTATTATGCAGGTTCATTATGCAGGTTCGATTCTTAACATTTTCTTTTGATTTTTTTTTTGATTTGGCAAGTTTCTGATTCGTTTATGTTTTCAATTAAGGCCATTTCTTCAATAACCAGGTAAAATATTGATAACTATTCTTTCTCTGTCTAAAATCTAAAAAAACATAAACACGCGGCAATTTTTCCAGAAATAATTATTTAGTTATTCATGTTATTTGAATTGGCGCTTACTCAAAGTACGCTTATATTTATAACTAGCCGACGCGGCGAACTTCGTTCACTTGTCTTAGATTTATCTTGCCTGGGGTTTAAGCGTAAAGATGTATGTATGTAAGATGACCTGTATGTTTAAATATTTTTATGTATTCTAGATTTCAATTAATTTTCACTTAATATTGAGTGTTGTCATGGCTAGAACACAAAACTTATATCTTACAAATATATATGTTGGCGGTAGCCTTCCCACCTATCACATTGTGGGACTAAGTGTCTTTGGCTGGTCGTGGGTACCCTGGTTGTGCCTCTGCCTAGCTCTTCAGAGCTATGGACGTGAAGATACTCTACTCTAAAAAGTACGCTGGTATCCTATTAGAGGTAGACACAGTTACAGTAAGCAAACGAAATATGTTTTCAGAGTACTGTAAGGGGGCCACCCTTACAGTACTTTGAAAATATTGTAAGGGGGTCAGATATTTCGTTTGCTTACTGCAACTGTGCCTAAATTTACTGGAATACTGGCGTACTTTTTAGAGCAATGTATCTTCACGCTCTTTTTCTCGAAGAGTAAGTACACCCTGGGCACCCGCGACTAGCTGAAGACACTAAGTCCCACAATAAGATTTGTGGCAAGCTTATCGCCAACCGGGCACATATCCAAACCCGAGCAATGTTATTTTCATTAGAAAATTGAAAATACACATTTTTTATTTTTTCTGTTGCTCGACCCGGGGATCAAAGACGGGACCTTAAGATGTCAAGTACGACACCGGACCGCTAGACCACAGAGGTGACCAGAGAGGCTTTAGAGTAAGCAGTAAAACAATCATACACAACTAGAGTGTTGCCTGACTTAATATCACAATAATGTTGTTTATTATTAGTTCATATGTTGAGGTGAATAGACAAAGAGAGTAAATAAAAGTAATTGTCTATATATTGTTTTTGAATTCCAGACACATTGCTCTCATTGTAATTATAGTGATTTTTTATTCATATAGTATAACTCAGTAATCTTGAGTATAATGTAGTCACCATTGTTATCGCCTCTGTGATCTGGTATACTACTTGACTACTTTAGGTCTCGGGTTCGATTTGCGGGTAGGGTAACTAATAATCTGCTTTTTCAATTTTGTAATAAAATCCACGTAGCCCTTCGTATGAGAAGTATCCGATTGGTATTAGGTTTGACACCTATCGCATTATAAAAAATAAGTAGCTCTGACTATAGAACTTATTAGTGTGTGTTCTGATTTCACATTGGCCTACCTCTTTGAGGTTACTGGTGTAAAAATACTTGTCTTTTTAAATTCGTAGTTCCTGAACATGCGTTCTCCATAGTATAAATACGATCCGAATCCTTTTTTTAAGTCACAACGCAGTCATGCAAGGGTACATTTTTTGTGTGGAGATAATTGAAAGCTAGAGAGTGACATAGGCTGCTTTTTCTAAACAGGTTCCCTAGGTAGTGCTAAATCATTTGGTGGGAATAGGCGACGTGTGATACTTAACTTACCACACACACACATACACACACACACACATACACACACACACACACAAAAACATCACTCAGTTGCATGAGTAGTATAAAAAAATATAGAAAAAAAATATAAAGTAGAGCATGCATGAGACAGTTAATTATTGTGAATATAAATGTGAACAAATTATCTTACAATAATAAAATATATACTATGCAAATATAGAAATACCACGTCTTTTTTGGAATGATTAATGTGTTGCCAACCTCGCGGTTTTTACAAATTACAAGTACTACGTCGCGATTTGATGATTCTTTTTTCGAAATAAACAAATTATTCAGAAATGGTCCCAAATATTTTATCAGCATCCTGTTCGTAGTTTTTGAGATATACTTCCTTAATATTGCATATTTTTTGTCCTCTTTTATCTTTACGAACTCAACAGCGACGAAATATTTTGCATTATTAATTATAACCCAATAATCACTAGTCAGATCATGATAAAATTAACATGTGACCACTGCGAAATTGTGACCTATCTTCCTAAAAAAGAACCATCAAAATTGGTTTGCTATTTCGTCAATACCGATTTTGATGGTTAATCGATAGGTCGCATAGTATATAGTATATACACACATACACACACATAGTATATAGTAATAGTAGATAGATGGGATAGTGTCGCATAACTACAAAAAAACGTACAGTCAAATTGAGCACCTCTTTTCTTGAAGTCAGTTAACAAGTT
The DNA here is from genome assembly GCA_002245505.1 of Calephelis nemesis. Lineage (NCBI taxonomy): Eukaryota > Metazoa > Arthropoda > Insecta > Lepidoptera > Riodinidae > Calephelis > Calephelis nemesis. Next base: position 1,203,821 of record NJDD01000819.1, read on the forward strand.
TTTGTTTTAATTAGGGGAATCCATGGTCTAATTAATTAATTTACAATGGACTTTACATTAATGATTACATCAAGTGTTTATACATTCACGATAATATTGCGATAACGTCCCGCGTTCGACATTTGTCACAGGTTATTTTTAGACGACACGTTATGTCATTGTTTTGTGCCAGGAATGTTTCTTGGTAAAGATAGTCATGTTGATATAAATGTTTTCTATGCTTATATAGAATAAAACATCCCTATTGAATATATGTAACTATAGTGGTATTATTTAAATTATGCGCTTCGGCTTTACACTTTTTATACTTTATACTTTTATTTTAAATTGGCTGACCTAATCTAAATTTAAGCGAAATGATTAATTATGTAATAACAATGCCATATAAAATATATTCATCTTTAAAATATATTCGGATTTCCGAAGCTTGACGAATATTGACGAAGCGCATAATTTAAATAGTACTATACATTGTATGAAACAGTCCTGTCTAAGCGTACTTATGCTTAGATCTATAAAACTTCGCACAGATTTTAATACAGTTTTTTAATAGAAAGAGTTATTCAAGAGGAAATGTATAATGACATAGAAGTTTGTCTAGCCGTGCAAAGCTGGGACGGGTTGCTGGTACATTATGCAATGAGATTGGACTTTTTTTATGACTAAATTGATTTCCTGATGGTATGAAATTCTCGCTGCCTAGGGACACCAAAGGAGGTAATGGTGCGTTGCCAGCCTGAGGCCAGGGTGTTAGGCCTTGATCAAAAGTAAGTTTACCGGCTATCTTATTCTCCGCACCGGAACACGTCAACAGCAAGCACTGACGTTATAGCGGTAGGAATATATAAGGCGGTACCAATCCATACGTCCATCCATATGATAGGCATACAATCATATTTATCCCGCTTACTAAAAAAGTTAAATGAAAGAGAAGTAAATTTGGCTTTAATTTATTATGCGTTAATTAATAAATTAAAGCCAAGTCCGATTTAATTTACTAGTTTTTTTATTGGTAATATGTACTTTACAAATTATGCCATATATTTTTCTTAATTCTAAGTTTTATAGTTTAGAAATTACAGACATAACAAACACTGAGTATAAAGTGAACATATTGCTTAAAATCCGGAAAAAAAGAAACACTTGAATGTACAAGCCATCTTATATAATATACATATTTTAAAGCCAAGTTCCAAGTAAAACCCAAGATAGGCAGAGAGTATTGAAAAGTAAACGAAGTTGACGGATCGGCTAGTAAAATAATAATATGACAGTCAACTAATATTTATTTAGAGAATACACACAATAATAGGATCACGTTTCAGTTTACCATTCTGCGAATTTTTCCTTAAAGGTATTATTACTGTAGGTAATACAAAACACGTGAAAATCTACATAACAAATATCAATTACAATGTAACACGTGAGAAGCGCTCGCAAATATCAGCTATTTTTACAATTTTCGTAGTTATTACGTAATGTTTTGTCTTATGTTTAATTTATATTGTTTTTGAATTACGTCGTATGATAGTCCAGGTTTATTATACTTATAGTCTAAGTAACTGATTTTATTTTTTTATTTTCTAATGTTTTGTTTTATTTGTTTTTTAGCGTTCCGATGTTAGACATCTTGAGGTTCCGGGTTCAAACCCGACAGTTCCAAAATGTATGACATATTACATTGTAGAACTTAATGTCATCGTCTAGTCGTGGGAGAAATGTTTCTACATAATTAATCTATTATGCATGGAAATTGTTGATTAAAAACAACATAATTGACATGTCCGGACTAATCTGACATATACAAAATGTTCCATTGCTTTTTTTTTCATTTAAATAAGATAGCATAAATCAAAACTAAGTTCAGTTTGAGACCAGCAGAATCACCACCATTGAGCTTCTTAAAAAGTTAGTTGCTACGTCGTAGCTGATCGTAGCATACGTAGCTTTCTACTATTTACTTTCTAAAGTGTGATGTTAAATTTGCACCGAAAATTTCAATAGTTCTTTGATAATAGGCTTGAATGTTGAAAAGCTCAGAACATGTATTTATTTAAAAAAATATTCAGTAAAACTAAAAATAAACTCAGATTTTTTTTTTAATTGTTGTTGAATACTATGCAGCAACAGGGCTCAGGAGAAATCCACCAGTTTATTTGTTTTGGCCACCATGTCAGTACCAAAATTTATATGTCGCCAAAATGAAACAAAATTGTAATCTCAAAATTAAACATTTTCAATATCCGTTCAAAAGTTAATAAAGCACTCAAGCGCACACGCACACGTGTGCTTAAATTCATAACTCAAAATCTTAAAATCAAAAAGTTAAATCTATGAACAAAATCATTTAAAAGCGACTTTGTTTTTTCAGAGTTTACCGGTAATAAACAAAAAATAAAGCTACTTTGTAACTATGCCACGATCCAAAATTTTCCACCAGCAATGGACTTATGTAACCAACACAATATATTTTCAATTGACAACTACTTACTTTATGAAGTCAGGAATGACCTTCATTCCCGGAAGCAAGGCTAGGTCGGCGTCGATTTACAAAACTGAAATATGTATTTCATATAAAAAATGGCTGAGACACGAGGCTATAACTTGCATAATGCAAAAAAAACTCCTCACAAATGTATAAATTCTGAAGGTTGAAAAATAAAGTTATATAACCATAACACATTGTTACGTATTATATAAAAATACAATGATATATAATATTTTGTCTTATATGAATAAGAACTAAGTTATATGAATAAGGAGTGAAGATCTAAGTTTAAGATAATTAACTCATTTAAAATAAATGTTTATAACCATAACGCAGTGTTGTGTATTATATGAAAATACAATAATTTATAAAATATTGTCTTATATTAATAAGAACTAAGTTAGTAATATGAATAAGGACAGAATATCTAAGTTTAAGATAATTAACTCAATCAAAATAAATGTATATAACCATAACGCAGTGTTGTGTATTATATGAAAATACAATGATTTATAATATATTGTCTTACATGAATAAGAACTAAGTTAGTTATATTATGAATAAGGAGTGAAGATCTAAGTTTAAGATAATTAACTCATTCAAAATAAATGTTTATAACCATAAAGCAGTGTTGTGTATTATATGAAAATACAATGATTTATAATATATTGTCTTATATGAATAAGAACTGAGTTAGTTATATGAATAAGGAGAGAATATCTAAGTTTAAGTAAAGTAAAATAAATGTTTGACGCATATATCTTACCAGGAATTTTAGAAAGAAATTGGCTTGTGTGTTTCCCTGAGTTATAATATTCTAGTAAAACTGCAAAAACCCATGCCAATTATTTAATTACCTCGTCGCTATTTGATTATTCTTTTTTCGAAAGATAGCTTATATTTTTATTAATATTGTACTAAAGTATTCGAATTATGAGTCATCCCTATTTTATTAATGATGTTGTTGGAATTTACAAATTTGTGCTAACTATTAAGTATATCTCAAAAAATAATTTGGTCATGGCCCGACTCCACTAGTCTGATGATAAAATTAACTTTTGAGTTCATCGTCATCATCAGATCCAGATTTCAAATTTCGTTCACAAATGACGTAGAAATCGATTAACATACATAAAAAAGGAGTCGAATACAAAACCTACACTTTTTTTAATTTGGTTCAAGTGTAATGAATATGGAGGAAATAAATATAAATACTAATTATTTAATACTTTGTTGTACGCACAATTATTACATAACAAAACTTGTATCTGCGGTTTTTATTTGACACACCATTTTTTACCGATTGCCCTGAAATTTTATTTACAGCTGGAAATTGGAAGACAATGTAAAATTATTATAGTATTAAGCAGATGATGTTAAATTTGTCAAGTGGCCCTATGTGGTCTTTATAGACCACAGAGATAGAATAACAATAATAAGAATATAGAATAATTTAAATCCTTTTTTTATGATATTTGTAAGCAAGCAAGCAGAAGGATTTCCTGATGGTAAGAAATTCACGCCGCCTAGAGACACCATAGGTGGTAATGGTGCGCTGCCAACCTGAGGCCGACATGTCAGGCCTCGAGCAAAAGTAAGTTTACTGGCTACCTTATTATCCGAACCAGAACATACACGACAAACACTGACGTTATGGCGGCAGAAATTGGTAAGGCGATGATACCAATCCAGACGAGACGCTGCGAAACTCTACCACCTAATTTTTAGTTTTTTTAGTTTTGCGCGAGCAAAGCCGAGGGCAATAGCTATTACAAATACAATATACCTTTTTGAAATTGTATGTTCAAGTATTGTTTTGAAGTACATTACCATACAGCTTACATTATTGTAATATCTGAGTATGACGCACGTATATTGTATGTTATATTATTCGATGTAAATAATTCGATTTACCAAGTAACAGATTTAAAGGACTTTAATGCAATGTTAACGGAGTAAAACTACAACAATTTATTAGCTTTAAAACTTAAAAAGAAAACCGACTTCTATTCCAACCAGTAAATTATACAAGTACACTAAGAGTAAGTACTTTTCTTGATTTCCTTGAGATTCCATCATCAGATCCAGATTGCTGGCTATACGACCACTTTAAAAATACACTATTTCAAACAAAAACATTTTTTAAATCAGTCCGGAATTATGGAGAAATTAACATACAAAAATATAGGAATCGAACATAACCTTCTTTTTACAAGTCGGCTAAAAAAGCGACTTACGGACAATTACAATTATCTAAGATAGGAAATAGTAACCAGGCAACCCCTTTTGAAGCAATTAACAATAACTATAAAATTAATAACTTTTAATTACCTCCGACAAATCCTCTTCGTAAAATAGTAAATACAAATCCCAATCACCTTTTTCGTTTAGGAGTTATGATCCCACCGACGGACACAAATATACCTTAAACTTATGACACCCCTCTTTTCTGTTCACAATTTAAAATGGTTTTCAGCTCTCATTTATTTGATGATAGAGTTTCACAATAAATACAAAAGCAAAAGCTTATAAGGAATTTGCTTACTTAAATAAACTAATATAAAATATTTCCATGTATTCTAAATTGCATAATAAGGTCAAATGACTAAAATATTTCCGTAGTGTCATATTTCTGTTTGTGTATTGAAAATGTACGTAATTCAGTAAAAAGTCAAGTTACTATAATTTTTATCCTTGATATCTGAGTTGTTAGAGCACACTTTATCTTTATTCGATGATACTTGGGTTCCATTCCAGACAAAACATTGCAGCTACTACTACTTTAGCTCAACAACCAATAGAGATATAGAGAATAGAGATCTGGAACGATTTGCCTGAGTAATACCGCTATCTAATCCAGCCCACTGTTTCTATACATACATACATACATACATATCTTCACGCCAAGTCCCTCATGAGGTAGGCAGAGAGTATCGAGTGCTAGACCTTATGATCCTGACAAACATGTCTGGTTTCCTTCACATTCATTACCCTTTTCAACCAAACACCCTCGAATCTGAGTGATCTGATCTTGGAATCTTAACCTTGGGCTTCCTGGGTACCTACATCCATGTAGCTGTTTCAATGCTAGCCATTGTCTTCAAAGGTTAGCCGACGACTTTTTGAGTTTGAGTTTGATTAAAAACTTTATAATTTGACATGTCCGGACTAATCTGACATATCTAAAATGTTCCATCTCTTTTGTATTTGTTTTATTTGAAAAAGATAGCATGCATCTAAAATTTAAAATTTAGTTTGTAAAAAAGAAAGTAGTTTCTTTTTTAGTTTGTGAACAGCAGAATTGCCACCATTGTGGGTCTAAAGGCAACGCGTACTCTTACAATGAGGAAATCCGTTTGCTTGTTTTTTTAATATAAGGGAGCGTCCAATTCTGACGTGAGATTTTGCGAAGAGATAGTAATCTTATTTTATTAAGATAACAAGATAGGTATCTCGATAAAAATATTTTTTTAGAAAAAAATAGATTTGAACGGGAAAAGAGGCTAAAAAATTAATTTCACAGCTAAAACATGGCTTAATCTTACACAATAAAACTAACTGAAATTCGCAAAGACAGGTGCACTGTTTCTTGTCTTTTTCAAAAAAAAAATGCAAAAATAATAAACAAATTGTTTTATGCTACTGAACTCCAAAAAAAGGAAGTTCACGATTCGAATGCATAATTTTTCTATCATATTTTATTGGTTTGTTACGCGATATCCAGCCACTTACCAACCGATTTTGATCATTCTTTTATGAAAAGGCAGATCACAACTTTGGGGTGATCTCATTTAAATGTTTGTATGATCCGACAAGTGTTTTTAAATTTTATACTTAGTAATAGTTACAAAAAATTTGGTGCCGATCTCATCAATAAAACTACTGTAGGTGAGTAGGTAGGATATTAATAAAATTGATGTAGACTCATGAACCTTTTGCTAAAAAAAGTATCTTCGCGCCCATATCTCCGAAGAGGTAGGCAGAGGCACAAACAGGGCATCCACGACTAGCCGAAGACACTAAGTCCCACAATCTAATAGGTGGTAAGCGTAAAAATAGAAAAATCAAAATTTCTTTGTGTTTTACTGCGCTTAGTTTTATTTTAAATCAGAGGAAGTGGTTTCTCCAAATCTCACATCTCACAGGGGCAGGGAACGGAGAGTTACTAAAAATACCTCACGTAATTAACGGATGCTCCCTAATATACAAAAATCGTAATAATAAAGTTATTTTGCAAAACAGCCTTGATTCTATTAGATATGCAGCACGTGAATGTTCTAAGCCGTGACATTGAAATAAAAGAAATGCGAATTTCGCATATTTCGTATGTTATCGTATATCGTTAACTATAAAATCGGCATCGCATACTTCATTGTATAACTTTAAATATTTATGGCGTTCACGATAGTCTAGCTACCGGAAGGCTAGAAGGACGAGCATGGCGCCCCAAGCCCAGAAGGATATCCTTTATACCCTCAGACCAGCGTAAATAAATGTAAATAATTATTACCGGACAAGTTACACAAATTAAAAGCTCAGTGTGCGGCCGCGTTCCGATCCGGTGGTAGATTTATTATTATATAGACTCGTCACAAGTGCCTCTTGTAGGTTTATGTGAAATAAAGATGATTTAATATAATTATAAAAAACCCCAAAGTATGATATATATAAAGTTTTAAAATATAAAAAGTTATGAGAGTTAAACAGCGATTCTAACATACAGAAATACTTAAATAGATACAAGAATAAATTAAAAAAAACACCCAGATCTGGAAATACAGACATCTATATGTTAACCACACAAATGTCTGCCTTCTTCGGGAATCGAACCCGAGATTCGCGGTTGGTGGCGTGACCAAAAACCCCTCGACTACGTGTCAGTATTCCATAACAGAAACACATTTTTGCGTACTTTTGGGGTTAAATTTGAATTTGTGTAATTTGTCCAGTGAAATTAATTTATTAACTAATTGTTTATGATCGGTAAAGCGTGTGACAGAATACAAGTAAATACAGTGACAATTACAAGAAATAATAAAACTAAAATGTTGTTATACTTATCTTAAGGTTCACAAAGGTGGTCTTATTGCTACGGAGAAATCTTCACAAGATAACCTTATGGATACGAAATAAATAAATGATAGAATAAATAGACGAAAGGGCTTAAATCCTGCCCTAATGATCCTGTTATAAGCGAAACCGGTATTTTATTAAAAATTATAAATTACAAGTGATATGTAAAATCGTACAAGTGTTTCTTCATTTGAAATATGAATATTTGGAAGTTTCACCAAGCGCCGGCGATGGAAAATAGCAGATATGATGGTTTCTTCTCCGTCCAAGTTACACTTAGAAAATCTTAGAATACATTTTACATGTAATTTTTTATCTTTATCTTACAAATGTTTCATCGGTTATAATTAATTCGACGCGTAGTTAGGATACCAACGAATCTAAGATCATTCAAAGCAGCACAGGCGTTTCTGAGTAATATGTAGTGAAATTAATATGACTTTATACATCTCTCTCTCCAGTCGATTCCCTCACTGCTGAGGATCGTGACTCCTTTTGACCCTGTCTACCAGCTGCTTCCATCGGTTGCGTTCCGTAGCTTGGTGGAGCGCAGCGCTGACGGGCATCTCCAGCTGTTTTGAGATTTGGTCCGACCACCGATTGGGACTTCGTCCTCTAGGTCTTTTGCCCTCCACCTTCCCTGTCACTATCAGAAGCTCCAAATTGTTGCCATCCCTGCGTGCAACGTGGCCGAAGTACTGCATTATGCGTTGCAGGCAGGTCGCAGACAGACGCTGTGTCTTCTCCAGCTTCAGCTGTTTGAGTATCGAGACGTTTGTGCGGTGGGCTGTCCATGGTATTCTCAGCATTCGGCGCCAGCACCACATTTCAAAGGCGTCGATTCTCTTTCTATCGGCCGCCTTGATTGTCCACGTCTCGACACCGTAGAGGGCAATGGGAAAGACAAGCGTGCGAACGAGATGTGCTTTGGTTCGATTTGTGATATTTACGACTTATTTATGACTTTATACATAGTAGATGTACAAACACAATTCAAATGGTAGAACTTTACGAAGACTCCCTAAATGGTGATACCATGTTTTTTATTTTCTTATACGGCGTCACGCAGCCATATATTTTTTCCGGAACTAACCTTATCAGCGATTAGATTAGTATTTGTCATTTTCCGAAATAATAATGATTAAATGAAAATGCGTATTGGGAAATTTTTATAGCTAATTTAAAAGTAAATAACTTGTTTACGTGATAAGCGAAGTATATGGCTTCCTGATGGTAAGGGATAACCGTGTTCTACAAACACCATAGATGTTGTAGGTATGTTGTGATACTTTGGCCGGGGTATAGTAGTTGCGCTGGCTACTCTACCAGCCAGACCAAAAAATAAAAATGTCATCATGGCGGCAGGAATAGGCAAGGCGCGGACACTAACCCAGGCATTTTGGTGCAAAGCACTCTACTACCTAATCTTGTTGATAATCCTACTAATATTATAAATGCGAAAGTTTGTATGTTTGTTTATCACTTCTTCACACAAAAACTGCTGAAACGATTTTCATAAAATTTGGTACACACATATGACATAGAAGGTAACTTGGATTAGCACATAGGATAGTTTTTATCACAAAAAATGTTCCTGTGGGACCATTAAACACGCAGGCAACTCCGTGGGCAACAGTTAGTGACTCATATAACCTATGTTCGCAATTTCGCTCTATAGTCTTGCTAAGACGATATCAGTTTACAGCATTTTTGTATTCCAAGTTCGGAAAATAAATAAGCTCAAGGCTTGCTATCAGTTTTCAAATTCCAATCAACTTTTAACTACCGATTTATCTCTTCACAGCTTCTTCGCAGCTCTAACCTGCTGTTTAACAATAGTTTAACTTTGATAGATTGGCGTTTCGGAAACTGACTGTTAATAGCTCAGCCTCAGATTGGCAAAGCAATAACTTTTAAAATCAATAGTTAACAAGTTCCTTAGAACCATAAAATTGGTTTATTTTCCTCTAAAAATGACAGACATTAAAGATAAGATAGACATAGACGCGGTAGTCGAGAACGTGGAAGTATGTCGACAAAAAACTCCCCTATATACCTGTGGTTTTAGATGTATGGTAATTTGTATTTTACATTTTGTATAAAATATGAGGGACGTGGAATACATTGGTAACAAATGTTAACAACGCAATATCTTATCAGGATCATAATATTTACCTTACATAACAGATCCTTGTCAGAATTGGTCAGTAGTTTTCCACATAAACAGATAAGCAAACAAACAAATCCATACCAATATCATAAAGGCGAAAGTCAAATATGTTTAATACGATTTAACAGCTAAGCAGCATGTCCAATTTAAATGAATTTCAATATGCATGTAATCTAAATACCTGAATTGAAACACAGGCAACTTTTTTTCAGAAATCAGCTTCCAAAGGACTATAACGGGGGAGGAAAGTTTGTGTAAAAATCGTCAGTATTCAGCAGTCAAAGGCTAATTAAAAGATAAACGAGAATTTTAGAAGATTTTTTAATTGATCCGAGATGCTATTTTTATGATATTGGCAGGCAAACAAGCAAACGAATTTCCTGATGGTAAGAAATTCACGCCGCCTAGAGAGACCAAACGTGGTAATGGTGCATTTCCAGCCTGAGGCCGGGATGTTGGGAACACTTGAATGGCATGCACTGACATTATGATTGCAAGAATAGTAAAAGCGGTGGTACCAATCCGGACGAGTCGCTGTAAAACTTTACAACCTGTGATGCAAGTGACGATAAGTCTTTGCTTATTTTTTACGAGCTGCCTGGCAGGAAGGCAGATGGTCTATTCTGCAAAGGAGCCCGAAATTTTTTTAAAGTTTTTTTAATTTCTAATTTTGATAAGTCGTCTTTGTGGTCTAGCGGTTCAGGTGTTGGACTTGACTGCATGAGGTCCAGGGTTCGAATTCCGAGTCGGGCTACAAAAAGAAAATTTGGGTTTTTCTATTCTAATAAAATAAAATTGTTCGTGATTGGATATGTGTCCGGTTGGCGATACGCTTGCCACCTACCATATTGTGGGACTTAGTGTCACCAATATTAAAACATTGCAATTTCGTAATCTAAGTAATTATTACGTAAAAATAACATTTGACTCTACAATTTTTTGTCTATCCTGATGCTACTCAGGATATTGTGACAAGTAAGTAGCAGTAGGTACAAAGAGAAAATCTTGAACCATATTGTTTTAATCATTATTTTAAACTTATGAGTATCTCACAAAGGGGTGACGTAATAATTGTACATTAAATGTAATAGTCAGAAATAGCTTTACTTGAAAAAGATTCTGCACGGTTCTTCAAATATTTTTTTTCTGTTTTACTTTCTGTGAACAAATTTCTTGTCCACGCTTGATATACGTAGCTCGTTTCAACGGTTTTCGGTCATTCAGAGAATTGCAATTTTATGTGAACGTTCTTCTAGGGGGTGGGCCAGCTGTCCCCCTCGTAACTCGCTTCGCCCATATGAATAGATACTATAAATGTCGCTAATACGTTGCTCTAATATCCGGGATCTTAAGCATTGTGTAAGGGAAAGTTACCTTTTCTCTCGTACAAGGCACTATAGTAGCGAGTACGGACGGTACCAATTAAGCTAGGCGGTGGTGTCTAGCAAGCTGCTGCACAACACTGCCATTGAGTTGTGACGGTCTACGTGGAAAAGCCTAGTAACCAACAGCGGCTGATAAGGATGACTTCTACATGAGATCTAACTTCCTATTTAAAAGAAAAGAAAATAATTTGTAGTAAAACCGGTAAAAACAAGCTTCAATTTAAATATTAAATAGTCTAAATTCACAAAAAAATTAGATTTTTTCAATTTTCTTGGGATCCTATAATCAAATACAGACTAGGTTGTAATGACACTACCTAGGATGTACGTTCTTTCAAAACAAAAAACTTTCAAACTGTTTTAGATATGATGGAAAAATCAATTATCATGCATAATAGTGTACTTCTTTTTTAAACTCGGTTAAAAAGAATATAGTAACAAGTATAAATCTTCAAAGAAACTTAACTGTTCATTTGTAGAAGGCTAGTACAGCAATTGTGTGATCCCTGGTGTTGCCATTTAACTTATTTTTTTTCATTGGAGATTACTAACTATCAGTTGAAAATACTATTGGGTTCCCTTTTCGTTTTTAAAAAAGTGGCGCATCAACAGCTGTTTTATAACTAGACTAGCTGCGCCCCGCGGCTTCACCCGCGTAAGTCCCAATCCCGCGGGAACTCCGGGATAAAAAGTAGCCTATATGTTATTCTAAGTCTTCAGCTACCTACATACCAAATTTCATCGTAATCGGCTTTGTAGTTTCTGCGTGAAAGAGTAACAAACATCCATACATCCATCTATCCATCCAGCTAGTTTATAATATTAATAGGATGGTAGAGTTTGAGCAGCAGCTTTTCCAGATTAGAACAACCATCTATCCCTGACGTCATAGCGTCAATGCTTGCCATTTTTATTTTCCGTGAAAGGTAGAGCTGATAGACTTTGAAGATATGACCTCAGTCCTATTATGAAAGTCTACCGGCTACCCTACCCTTCGGAACGCGACATGACAGTTATTATGGGGCGTCTCTACCCGGCAATTAGCAACGCAACACAATCACAATATGTATGTATATTTTATTCCCCGTATTGGTCCGGGCTCTTTTGCAGAATAAACCATCCGTCTTCCTGCCAGGCAGCTCGTAAAAGGCGAGCATAGGCTTACCGTCACTAGCACCGTGACATCTGACTAGGTGGTAGAGTTTTGCAGCGACTCACCCGGATTGGTACCACCGCCTTACCGCCTTACCGTGTTGAGGTTCGGAGGGCAAGGTAGCCGGTAAACATATTTTTGCTCGCGGTCTAACATCCCGGCCTCACGGTGGCAACGCACCTTTACCACTTTTGGTGTCTCTAGGCGGCGCGAATTTCTTAACACCAGGAAATTCATCTGCTTGTTTGCCTTCCAATATCATAAAAAAAATGTACTCTTTTTTGTAATGACCTTTAAAAAGGGTTTCATACTCAGTGGATTCGGGCTAAGATTCAGACTCGTCACGAAATCTAAACATATAAAAAATAGTTATAAAACTAAATCTATTAATGAACTAAAAAAAACTAAAATGAACTAAATTTATTTAATTAATGAAAAATTAATGAACTATTTTTAGTAATGATTTCTATGTATTGTCTGGATATATAACATATTGAATTTTTTGTCGGTCTGTCTGTTTGACAATTCACTTTTCACGGAATAACTACTGCAAACGGATTTTTACCATTTGCAGTATACTAAATTGTAAAAATCCGTAAATGGTATAGTAAAAATACCTATCGCTATCGCCTCTGTGGTCGAGCGGTCCGGGTGTTGGACTTGACTGCATGAGGTCTCGGGTTCGAATCCTGGGTCGGCCAACAAAAAGAAAAATGGATTTGGAACTTTTCTAATAAAAAAAAAATGTTGGTCGGGATTGGAAATGTGCCCGGTTGGCGATAGGCTTGCCACCTATCACATTGTGGGACTTAGTATCTTCGGCTAGTCGTGGGTGCCCTGGTTGTGCCTCTGTCTACCTCTTCGGGGATATGGGCGTGAAGATACTTTTTTTTAAAAAATACCTTCAACATCTAGTATACTATACTCTGTATCTGTATCGTGTATCTCTGTATACTCCATACTCCTATAATATCTCCTCCACTCCGAGGAAATCTTTCATTCCCATCACTTAACAGAAGAGTCATTTTAACATATTGTGTTCCCATTCACGGATAACAGCTAGTCAAACATTATTAAGCTCTAACATAAAGTGTTAAGGATAAATAGGTAATAAGTAATAGAGTTTGTAAATTTGTACAATAAGAATGAATTCATTAAGTAAATAGTAAACATCTGGTGCTAACAGTTGTCGTATTTCACTTAATTTGAAAAATAAGCCTGTAAACTTACCAAATTTGTATTTACATGTTGCAAAATTAAAAAGAAAAAAAACGTAATGAATATCTAAAGTATTTAGCAATAATTAAAAATTGATTTTACAAACCAAAGGATTTGTCGAATCTCTGATTTCAAGTGCATAAACCTCCGAAACCGGCGTGTTTGTATCAAAAGGGTAATTAATGGGAAGGAAGCAAGACAGCTTTGTCAGGATCGTCAGGTCTGGCACTCGATAGTCTCTGCCTACCCCATAAGGGACGTGGCGTGACGATATGTATATAATATATGAGAAACTCAACAACTATACTAACGAAAAATTATGAAGATGAAATGTAGTAGCGCCATCTATTGGAACAACAAGAAAACTTTGTTCTTCAGCGTTATTTAAAATAATATACTGACATTTTCCGAGCTTTTCATGTTATTTTTCAAGTATTTAAAAATCAAATTAGTTTATGCCACGAAATATTTAAAAAGAATTCCAAAATAAAATTTAAATGTAACTTTACGAGAAAATATCCTAGACTAAGCAAGTAAATTTATTAAAAAAACGTTTAGGTAACCAAATGTAAACAGTTTGATTGGTACATAGGTAAGTAATAATTAATAGTCAGATTCTTAAAACCCTGAGTTGTGGCGTTAACGAGACTCTACATAATCGTAAAAACTAGTTAGTAGGGACATTCAAAAGAAAATACAATTTTCCTCATAGTTAAATAAATCTTATTATTTATATTCTCATCCGCATCCCTGAAAAAGCTGTCAGAGACACAACCAGGACACCCACGCTTAGCCAAAGGTCTTCTTATATGCCACACAATATTACAGGTGGCAAATCCATCGTCATCGGGCATTTATCCAATCCCTAGCAAGGTTTACTAGAAAATTGGTAAACGCAACAACAACATTTATTTATTGAAAAAGTTAATTGTTTTTTTTTAATACCAGCTTTTAATACATCTTTCAAAACATCCTTTTTTAATTAACAGTTTATCTAGGTACACACTAAAACTAAATAAATATTAAAATAAGTTTTCTAAGTTCAAAATTGAAATTACCGTTGTCATGAAAAACCTATTAAAATGTTTCATTTCACATTTTAATATTTTATGACAATTCATCTTACCAGAGTGTATATAACGTTTAAAATACTACTATGTTAATTCCTGTTGCCTAAGCTAGTTTTTTTATACAAAAACATTTTTTTTATAATTACAGAAACCAACATTTTTAAAAAAATTCGTCACTTCCATATGCTCTACACTGCATCTCTAACATCATTTAGCAAAATGACGAATTATCAGTATACCACGGCTGCATATGCTGCACTTTTTTGCTGCATTCATAATTTAAATGCAGTAAAAATGCAAAAAAAACGACTTCCACTTCTATATAATTAACTCATCTATGTACAAAAAAAGATACATTTTCCTCGTTTTCCTATAATTTCATCAACAGACTTAGACTTAGTGACAATGGGAGCACCTAAGAAGTAAACAATAAAAAGGAATTTTTAAAATCGTTTCTGAAATGAATGAACCGATTAACATACTTAAAAAATAGGACTCGAACCTTATACTTTTTTCAGTCAGTTAAAAAGTAGAGACAAATCAAGTAGCGACAACAATGTATTAAAGACAATTATTTGTTCACACTTAAATTAATTATTTTCGCCATTTGCATTGCCTAAACTAACTCCTATCAATCGTTTAATGATTTCGTAGAACCGCAAAAAGTCACAAATACATGACTCAATCGCAAATTAGCTAAAAAAATCGGACACTACTTCGACTCAATAGCGCCGACTTAAATGATTACACACAGTCAGGTTACGTAAATATTACTCACACAAGCGCACGTACTCACACTAAAATAAATACAAACACAAGTATAATTACGCTAGTGTGCGTGTTGCAGACCGTGAGTCGGTCGACCCCACTACAAAATTTAGTCGCACTCTAGACTTCGCAAGGGTTAGACGTGTCCAAGTGACTAGAGTACTACGCCATTCGCAGTGAATATTTCGTCATAACAATATTGTGATAGTGACAAAATCATACAGAACGTGTTACGTGGGTGCACAACATTTATTGTTCAATTTAAATTACTACTAACTGAGCCACGGACAGTTTTGTGATTTACTGTTTTAAGTGATATTATGACATTGTTCCCATTATTTGGATAATTCCGGATAAGGAGTGCAAAATTACCGCAAATATTTTTGTAAGTATTTCACTACCCTCATTTTATATTTTTATTATTTTTTGCATGTTATACGAAGTGAAAAATCAATTTCATTGTACGTCCATAGAAATCAATTATTTCTACAAACATAAAAACCGTTTTATAATTTCTTGATAGCAAAAAAAAACAATAACGTTTTTAACGAAAAATAAACTTAAGTATATGAATAATCAAAACAAAACATTAATAACTAAAAATTCACAACAAAATAATTTACCACAATCCTAAATTACATAGAAAAAAGTATTAACATAAGATTAAAAAAATGTAATTATTATAAATTTTGATAAAATTTGATAAATCAAAAAAAGGCACAACGAAGGTGCATGCAGATAGGTATATATATGAAAATTCAAAACTTAAAAACTATAAAAAAAGATTAGTAGCTAATTAAATTAATTGTCAAACATTTTGATATATCGACAAAAATAAAAATGAACATGAGGTTGTACGAAAAATATGGTCTAAGATTAAAAAGGCCTGATAATAATTTCGTCAGCAATTTATCATGTAATTTTAATTAAATTCAGTATTCACAATGACTAACAAGATAAGATGAGTCAATTCACTCGTCAAAGTTTGCTTCGTAGAAATATTTGTGGGTACAATGTCATTGACTTCTTTCGTGCAAATTTTGTTTACTCATGCTCGGTTCAGCTTGTGCCAAAACATTGTGTTTCCTAAATTGTAATGGCTGAGAATCTCTTGGATTATCAATCAGACCTTCAATCGTTTCTCCTTTAAGTACTTATATGTCTACATTTAAACACTTCCTTCTCCCACATAAGGTAGGTAGTTTTTTTACAACCAAACCCTAATGAGTAAAGAACGATCTGTTTAAAATGTTTTTTTTTAACTACATTATTATTTTATGCATTATTATTGTTAGCATTATTTTGTTAGTTATTGTCTCGAACTTCATTGTTGATAAATTTATGACATACAAACATAAAACTTCATTTAAAATATTTTGCAATGCAAATAAATTTTATTAACCTGACTTGAAAGAACTAGGTTTTAAATAAAATCAAGAAGCAGCAGGAAGGTGGTTAGCTAATTAGAACATTATTTAAACTCTTTTTTTCAACATAAGCCAAAATTAGTTTTAAATGAAAGTATTTATTTACATATTACCTATAAATTAAATAAAACCAACTAATCCTATTAGGCTGCTTTATTTTTAAAATTAAATAGGTAGGTAAGATAAGCAGGCTCAAACTAATAACAATCTAACAAAAAATTTAAATCGAGCAAAACTTTACAACTACCTTCAATATGTGTGTTTTTTTTTTTCATGACCACTACTAATGTGGGTATGTTTAATTAATAACAATATTATTTTAAGAAATATTCTTAGAATTGCGACTGAAGTTTCGTAAACGGCGCCTGGCACAGGGGCTGTGTCGTAAGCCATTGTAAACGCTTACACAACTGGTTCAAGGTTCCAATCCGGCGTGCATTCGCCTGCGGACGTACGGAAACTAGACCGAGCAGTACTAATCTTTACAATTAAGTTGTAGGTATTTTAATTATCCGGCTACTTGGATGCTTTAGAGGAATCTATTTCTAGTGGCAACGACTTGTCTTGCTTCCTTTGTTTAAGCATTTTATTTATATCTCTAAAGTTTGTGGTTTTATGTGATTCACTTAAAATGAAAGCATTATTAAAATTTAGATTAGATTTAGACGACACCGATTTCCCATTTTGATGGAAAAATTAAACTATGTAATTTATAAGAGTAGGACTTAGGTCCTAAAATTTAGTAAACTCATACTCTTCTAGACTTTTGACAATTATCCAAATATTTTCGAACATGATTATTGAAATTAAATAAGTTAGGACTCATTAACATAAAGTAGATAGACAAAATTATTTTCTTGTTCATCAGAGGACATATCAAAATATGCGAAATAGTAATGAACTTTTCAGGCGATCAAATTAAAATATGTTACTATACTACACTTTCTCAAGACCGTACTACAAATATTTTTTCACAGACTTCAAATAGCTTTGTTGGCTTGATGATTCTTTGGATTGTTGCGAGCTGTTTCGCACAAAAACAATATTTATTTCATTTGCAAAAACTTGGTAATGTTGTTTACGCAAAATATTAATTAAATGCTCTGTAAATAAATATCCTAAGCCTGTTTGCAATTAAAATATTCATGTGTTCAGACACTCGAGACTGTTGAATCGATCGCATAAAGGTCAGTTAGCTATCTACGTATGACGCAACGTCCCTAGGGCGGTATTGCGCAATCCACTGCAAGACGCACACAATGACAATACTGATAATAAAACGTCAAATATCAAAACACTTGGACCAGAGATTGAAAGACATTGACATTTCCGCACAGATCTATAAATAATCGAACAAAGAAAAGTTAATAGTGACATGCAAGTTCAAAATGCATTATCGGCGTTTAATGATGTAATGAAGGAAGTTAAAAGCAAGGCCGTCCGGAAGGTATTATTAAACACTAAGGTCACACCCGTATGCACTTTAATCGTGCATCATGACTCGTGGTTATGAATTTTAATTCCAATTACGAGAATGATGGTCATGTTCAAACAGACCACGACCCTGGTTTTGTTTTGCACGCATATTCTTAAGTACCAACGATATTATTATGATATAATAAATTAGTCTTTTATAACCAATTCCGCGTTTAATCTCAATTTATTATTCTACGTACAATGTTAAAGTATGTTGGCAAGAATGTACGGAAGTTTTTCACGGACGTAACTAGCATTTGAATTAGTCATTAAATTTGTGAATTTCATTGAGAGTAACGCGAAAGACCAAAATGATGTAGAAAAGAGATTAAAAATAAAATATTTCACGACTTTTAATTTAAAAATCGCTTACGTAAGCTAGGATATTTTCATGCGCAATAAAGCTGGGCGATAATTCCATCACTGCGAGGACAAGTAAAGATAACTTGACCCATTTTTTTTATCTTGCCGGCTCGCGTAACTGTAACCTACTTACTGATGCGCACGTGAACACACTCAATTGTCACAAAGAACATTATGACATAAAGTTTAAATCACGCTTCATGGTTGAGCTCTAACATTTTTCAACATATTTTGTTTAAGATCAATAATTCAGTAACATAATTCAAGGACTTTTATCGACAAAACAAAATGACGCAATTAAAATGTGAAAAATATTGAAATGACTTTGAAGACAAAGTCAGAGAACTTCTATATTAATCACACTTAATTAACTTTCTATTACCTGATCTTTGTGTTAAAAAAGAAAATACTGGACCAGGGAAAAGCAAAATATCAGTATAAAGAGGAAATGTACTTATTATCAAGAAATACCAATGAGTCACACAAAATAAATTAATACGTTCCAAGTAAACACACTAACAAGCAGATTACAAGGGTACCAATTTGTTATATAAATAAATAGGAAACTCGTGAGAATATCATCTGATTTCTAAGCCATAGTCTTAAACTTGTAGAATCGATGGAATATACAATACGAGTAAAGTAAGGAAATGAGCTGTTAACAGCAAGGTTATTACGAAATTCCCTCTTTAAAAATAAAAAAATCCTTTTATCAGTTAGGTGATTCCTAAACGGAAACATAGGAAGCCCTTGACATATATTTTGTATAACCGTTTATCGCTGAAAGTTACGAAACGCAACCTTGACACAGAATGGTTATCGGGAGACCGGCCGTCCCAAAATAGTCTACAATTTAATTGGGCCTTCGTTAAATACACGCGAAAATCGGTCAAGAATACGTTGTTATTGAAAGATGTTTGAAACGCATCCAGAATTAGCAACCTTCCGCAATTTTCAAACAATCCACTTATATTTTTCTTACAATTGTTTTCAAAACATCTAGCATAATGTTTATAATGGATGGCGCCAAGAAATAATATTACATAGAACAGTATAATCTATTGCCGCAAAATACCCAATCAAATATGGTTGACAGTTGATGACCCACTTTTCCCGCGCAATAAACAGCTTGCGTGTGGAAAGTTACCATTGCACTACTTTCTCTACTCTTTTCAACATGGCCGACATTGTCTATACATTTGTTATTGACACATAGACAATATCATTGAATATTATCATTTAAGTAAAAATCATTTATCAGTATTTAAATTTGGAATACTTTTTAAACCATTCCTTCTACTAACGAAAGATTTTGATAGTTGTTTCATTGTTGTTTTTGTAGTTGTTATTGTTGTCGTGGTTATGGTTATTGTTGTTGATATTTTACTAACTGTTATAAACCATTTTTATTTGTTCTTCATTTTAGTATAGTTAATAAATAATTTAAAATTAAAAACTAGTAAATAATTTCTCCTTTCCTTATTTTAATGCATTAACTTCTATTAGTAAGTATCCGTAGCTGTTTAATATTAATTATGCCAAACACATTTTCAAGTCCAAGGGCGTGCAGCGATTAAGCAAATTCCTAATTAGTTTCACGTTGTGGAATCACGTTGCATTTTATATAACGGTTTGGAGAAGACTAAACGTGCTTCAATGTTACGCAAGCGCCAACGTGAGGTTCAAGAGCGGGCACGTGTCACGGGCCGCGTGACCAGCCCCGCACCGCCATAACACGTGTTTACCGGTAGGACAATCACGCTCGCTAAGGTCATATGCCTATTGCCTATTACTATTCCTAAACTTGTAAAACTTTCATGTCCATTATTTCATCAGTTTGAACAAAAATCCACGGTCGCCTTTCTGTATTATCATCTAATTCTCAAAGAGGACCAATTGGAAAATATAAGAAATATTGTACTATAACACTTTTGAATCATTCTTAACATCTCACATAATGATTTTATATCGTTGAAACTGTATATTTAAAAGTGATCTATTTTTAAAACTACTGGGTACTGGAACGAAACTTATTTCAATTAAAAACCTCGTTTGTCCAGATCAGTTCGCGTCAGTGTTTATTCGTTCTTAATTATTATTTCTCAAAATAAGCGTAACTTTATCTTATAAATGAACACGCATTTCGACGTCAGATCAGAATGTGAGCTTATCGGGCATTCTTATTGTATAACTTTGATATGTCTTGAAGACAGACAAAGATTTAAAGCATTTGCGTAATTTGTGAAAAATGTCTAAAGCTAACTTTGTTATCTTTGTGTATAATGAAGTGACTAAATGTTTTTAGCTTGACGAAATAATTAATCGGTATACTTATTCAAGCATATTTCAGTTATTTACTTTTTGTATTCAAATCTAAATTATTCTTTACAGATAATCTCATAATTCAAACAATTAGATCTTTACGCAGAATATTTTTGAATGTTCATTAATGTTAATTGTATTTTAATAGACAACGATAAAACTGTCCATTGCCTTAGTTCATATAAAGCATTTTAGAGTGCCTAAAATATGTATGAAACTGTGTATGAAGTTAAAATATCGAAAAGCTTTTGTATGATATTTTATATATTAACCCTTATTGTTACGTTACAGTAATTTGCATCCTCATCATCTCTAAAATGTCAATTCATACTAAATTTATTTTGCAATTGATTCTCAAAAGTGATTGCGCATAAATAAGGCATCGCTCCCTCGTACGTTGACACTTTGACATTGACAAGAAAATCTTATAGCACGTGAATCTTGAAAATGCTAAAACCATAAGACTATTGAACTGTGCTCGAATATTATATACGAATATCATTTCAAATATTAAATAATAATGGTCACGTTTATCAAACGAATTAAAATAATTCTGGTTCAGTGTTTTAAGATGGTTGAATTACCTTTTTATGACGTTACTTGCGTTAATTAAAGGCTGTGAAAATTTCTTAAAACTTTTTCGTCAGAGCTCATTGTCATGTGCATTCTATCCTTCAATATCCATTAGCATTTTGATGATAATTGCAAGGAAAACAAAGGAAAATGTCAGTTCACGTTGGTATAACGCCTGACGCCTACACTCACGTGTAGCTCTTAGCCTCAACGTGACGCGATCACGTTAACTTATAGATCGGTCAATGTGAAGGTTACTACAGTTTCCTAACCTTTTGACTCCTTTAGGATTAAATCTTTTTATTTGTCACACAATTTTCTTTTGTTTTAACGTTGAGGATTCAATATCTTTTATTTTTTACGTGCGTTGTAGTATTTTTTTTTGTTCTCTATCTGAAAGTAGAAGATAAAGATGGGAATATTACACCACTAAATAACTAGATCAAATAAAAGAATCAAGTTGACACATTTCAAATAGCGATAATTTCCATTATTTGTTCATTTATCATTTTAAATCAGGCGATCTGTAGGTCATTAAACTGAGATATCGAGGAATACATTTATGATGTTTGACGTCATACCAGTTTTTACATTCGTATGTAATAACTAAGAGCAAGATTTTAAATGATGAAGCCTTTTTGAAACTTGATCAAATAATGTTATCGACACTAAATATTAAAATTACTTCATATTTTTTTATGATATCTAAAAAATGATAAAAAGCTAACAAAGAAAAACAACATTAGCCTTAGTCATAAATCAATCTTTAATATAATTACATTTATATTTTTGTAAACGTAACACACATGAAAAGAGATGTCCAAGTAATTCGAAATATGATTGGTGCATTGAAGTTCACGAACCCAAATTTGAATAAAGAACAAAACAATTGATTACATCTAAATGCCCAGCGGGTATGACTTGCCCAACCCAACCTTGAATGTGACGAAACACATAGCTGTTTCATAACAGTATTACGAGTTTTAGAGATGAACATAAAAAACATTGTACCGTATAGTCCCAGTTTTTCGGCTAACGGTGTACTCGCGAGAAAGTACATTATTAGCGATAACTGTCTTCGTCAAAAGCCGCTTGATTTTCGTACAGTTAGTGACAGATATTTAGTGAACCATTGAACTGTATTATAATATAATACAAGCTGAATTAACATCAGTCTTGAAGTCGTTTAAATTTAAATTTTATCTGTAGTCAAAATATATTTAACAATGATCAATTTATAGAAAATCGTAGTTTTTCATTTCATTTATTCTTAAATGTGTATTTCATTTCACTTCTGTCCATCTGACCGACTGAGGACTGATCATCAAAGGATCAATCTATTTCTGTTAAACAATTGTTTATAGTAAAATAAACCCAAACATTAAAAGAAGCAAAGCATACAGCAAAAACCTGCTGATTTCAAAAGTTGAGAGCGAGTTATATTTACGATAAATCACAGGTCGCATTTATATCTAAAACGCGCAGATAAATTTAAAAAATTTAAGACTTAGCAATCAAGTAACAATATATTAGAAACTCATTAACCATATCACAGATCAGTGGTTTTCTCAACTAACTGTACCAGACTGTTTGACCGTTAGATGATTCGATTCCAGTTGCCGTTGCTGGCGTGAATTTATTATCTCCTAATAACTGCTTATTACTGATTAATTATTAGTTTACTCGCTGGTAAGTTTATCGGATCTCATTATATTTGCATCTGTTTCTTTATCTTTGCGTCTGTACGTCTGTATAATATTGTTAACAATAATGAAGTTTAATACAATGTTTTTTAACAAATTAAATTAATATTACAAATTTGAATTTATCAACATTTGTTTAATTGGACGTAGCTTCTCTTTTTACTTTAGTCTTCTATAATCTTTTATTTTAGAAATAAAATTAATTATCTATTGGATTTTCAATAAGAGATTAGGTCTTGCCAGTTTGAAATGAACCTTTCAAATAGTATCCAAATATTAGTTATGTGTTGTCTAATTTTGTTGTAAAAATTATATTCTGCTTCTCTAAACTTTCTAAATGTTTTACAAAATATTTAATTTGTAATTAGATATTTTTTTAGTATGTTAAAGCCTTAGCTCTAGTTAAGAGTTAAAGATCCCGTAGTCCCAGATTTTGTTCGGTGTCAGTGGGTCGCCCTAGATGCGCGCGCGCCCGTTACAACTAACTGTTCGATTAAATGCGCCGTCTGTAATTGGTTGGACTAAATGTCAGACAGAATATCAGAGATCAATGTTTCCTTACTAGATTAGCTTTCTTGCTGAATTTTTAACTTTAAAACCAGATTTATTTTCTATTGGGAAGAATCATTAACTCCTAAATCGATATTTTTGTATCCTACCATAACACCTATGCGTAAGTTAGAGTTGTAAACCTAGTACCACCATTTGAAAAACTGTAAAGAAATTTTTAAGAATTTTTTTTATCAAATTTTTTTACTATGCATATCATTAAAAATGAGGTGTTTAAAAGCTATATTAATTGATTTAAAATTATGATTCCAAAAAATAATCAACATGAAATTTAAATTGTGTCTAAATCTTTATTTAAACAATAATTCATTGTAATTATCTTGAATATATATTACGACTTAATGCTAATCCAAGGTTTAGACATTTTTAATCTCGGTCAAATTTTATATTTATAATATCGGAAAATGAAAGTGCTTTGAGTTGGAAAGTTTTCAGATTTTTCTTTGTTTTAAATCCAACCGAATCCACAACATGCACATTTATAATTTTAGATACAAAATATGACATAAAATATACGCTGCAATAAAAATATCAAACCTTCATTAAAACAAAAACTTCATCAAGAAATCTCAGAATTAAATAGTTCATCATAATAAACTCACGTGTATTAACACGCTGCAGAATCTCATACCTGAAAAACTTAAGAATATTAAAATAAGATAAAATATATCTTTCCTTATTTTATCATAAAACCACGTGTATGGACACGCTATAATTATACTACATTATATTCAGCCTTTATAAATTATATAACATGTTTTTATTGAATAAATAATCATTATGCGGAAAGGAACGCAGCTATTGTTGATACGAACAAACTAAAGTTGGTAGCAAAAACATAACCCGTTAATTACTGGTCGGTAGAACAGTATTAATGAGCCACAAACAGTTTGTTTTCTTATAACGGTAGCCTGGTAGCATAACCTTGATTGAAGAGTAAATGAGCTTTCCTGCCATTTTTTATTATCGGTACTTTTTTTTTTAATGGACGGACTTAAATCCATAATTAAAAACATTCTCATCTAAATTGTTACATTTATGATTTACACATAATGTAAATTACGAGTATTGTATCTTTCGTCTGGACGGAGCATTTATAAAATTTTATGATGATATATAGGTAGTCTATTCATATAGCGGTCCTTACAGAAATCAACTAAAGAGTAAAAACGTGAAACTATTTATAAGAAGCATAATATAAGTGTTCATTGCCTTTAAACTTGATGTAGGTTTTATCATCTGGCTAGACCGATATATAAATAACTTCAATGATATTTCAATATTTTAAATTCACTGAAACGAGCGAGGAATATATCAATGACTTGGTAGCAAAAAGGCAATCGACCTCATACGTCAGAAGTTAATGTTAAAAGAAACAGCTTACACTCTTGTATTTTTTTGAATCTTTATGACGTTCAAGATATTTCTTAAATTCGAGAAATAAAAGAATTTTGTCGATAAGAATAAATATATTTACAACCCTATTTATCATGTTCAACGTGGCTTATAACAAATATGAGGTTTTCTTATTTTTTGGCAATATTCAGACTTACAATAAAAAAATAGGTATGATTTTATTGTACCAATCATACATGATTTTTTTGCATACAGTAAAAATATAATGAAATTACGAATAACAAATTTATTATTATTAATAATAAATAAAATATTATTTTTTGGCATTTGAACCTTCTCCTGTCAATTACTAACACGACAAAAAAAAAGCAAAAAATACGGCTTTATAATTTGTGTTATCAAAATTGGTCCCTCCATTAACGCCTGATGCAACGACCAAGGGATTCATTTTTTATATAAATAATTCACGTCAGTTCATTTAAAATATCATTGAAGTATTATCATTTTCTAGAAAAAAAGGTTTTTAAATAATTTAATTTTAGTGTTTCTGTTGTTTTAATTATAATAATCAAAGGAAGTTGTTATATAAAGCTTTCTGAAGCAAACTACAAAAACATCTTAAAATTCTCCTGCGTCTCTAATAACGTTTTCGACTTTCATAAGGAGTAAGCGAATAATTTCGTATAATCAGTCCTGAGCACGTGTTATCTACCTCTACATAGATGGAATTACATGCAAATTGTTACCGAAACGAATAATTTTAGATTTAGAGAGAACTCTCACGTTGCTCAGATGTATAACGCGTGCGCCTCAACGTGACTTACTTTTTTGAAATCAATTGATTGTATAATAAAAGAAATGTTAATGGCTTTCTCACAATGAACTATTTGCGACTATTGTAGTCCAGTGATAAGACCTTTTTTGATTGCAACTTCCTCTTGTTGTTTGTCAATTCGTTGACGACGTTAATTAATCAACACAATCTTTTGATCAACATTATTCATGCATCCTCTACTAATTGGTTGGTTTTCAATTAAAAAAAAAACTCCTATTTTTTCTGTTTTTTTTTGTTTTGGTATTGATCTTTATATTGCAGTCATTCTAATTAATTCGTAAGCTTGCCTCCTCGATATTATTGTTATATTCCTTTTCTTAAATAAATGAAACTGACAACTTAAATTTCGTATTGTTTTCCCTTGTGGTCAGAAAGGAAGGCTATGAGATCAATTTATCCATTCTATCAAAACAGCAAATAAGTTATTGTATCGACTAAATTGCGCAAGGGTTATCGACACAAATCGAATATAAAAATAATTAAATCGATGACATCGCACATCGTTCACGCTTTTAGCAACGTGATTTCTTACAAAACCTTAATATTGTTTGATTATTAGTCAATCACATGCGAGGCTGCGTGTGAGTTGTGATTAATCAGAAAGTGATCGTTGAATTTCAAATTCGAAAATGTCCCGTACTTTTGAAAAGGTTAGCGATCAAATCTTCTAACTCGAATATTTTGTTTCTAAGTTTCTTCTTAACTTTCAAAGTTAGTGCTTATATATCTTACTTAAATAATTAAAGATCGATAATATAACATATATGATATTTAAATAATGTCTTTTTTCACAAAATATTCGTATTAATGATATAAAGGGTACAAAGAATGTAATTTAGCAACCATTGCTTAAAGATCCACGTTTGTACGTTTCGCAGGAGTTTGCGTCACGCTTTTTGCAAGTCATTTAGCAACGACAATAAAAAGTTGCGACCTTTTTGTAATGTAATTTTTCTTTTGTTACAGACCCATATTGAAGATCCGTGCGGACCCATCGTCCGCCGAAACATGGTCGCCGAGTTCATCTTGAGTCAGCAGCAGCTGCTGAGCGGGGGCCCTGCCGGCCTCGGCCCCTCACCTACGCCCCCGAGGGCCCCACCGCCTCCTCGGGCTCGTCTCTCCGTTTCACCGCATTACCCTATGGAGCAATCACCCCAACCAAATGGGGCACCGGGAGATCCAATGGAGTATGGATCTAATTATGACTTCTCGAAAGGTAGAAAGGAATACTTCGGGCAGCGCAAGCAACGGGAGTTCATTCCAGATAACAAGAAAGATGATGGCTACTGGGACCGCAGGCGCCGAAACAACGAGGCTGCCAAGCGCTCTCGAGAAAAACGTCGTTTCAACGATATGGTGCTTGAACAACGCGTTGTCGAGCTCTCTAAAGAAAACCACGTTCTGAAAGCCCAACTAGATGCCATCAAGGAGAAATATGGAATTTGTGGAGAAAACCTGATCAGTATTGACCAAGTCTTAGCTACGTTACCAACTTGTGATCAAGTCCTATGTGTCACAAAGAGGAGTAAGTTGAGCGGTACTGCCTTATTTCCCCCGGCGCCGCCTCCACCTCCGCCAATTGCCCCAGCATCTCCCCCTTCACCGCCACCCCAACGAGCGCCTGAGCCATACCAAGAAAGGCTTCCCGCTCCCGAGGGTTACTACCCACACCCTGCACATTATGAACCTCCAGGTTCAGTTCTCAACTTATCAAGATCTCGTCGCGCTCCTTCTCCTTATGAGCTCTCTTCCCTCTCAGGCTCTGGAGATGAGAACGCTGAACAATATGCCCCTGAAAACAACGGGCTCCCTCTCAAACTTCGTCACAAATCCCACCTTGGTGACAAAGATGTAGCAAGCGCCCTCCTATCGCTCCAACACATTAAACAGGAACCTGGGCCTCGGTCCTCTCCCTCCTGGGACGGTGAAGGCTCTAGTGACGAAAGGGACTCCGGGATCTCATTGGGCGCAGAATACAGGCCACAAAGGCCTGATGAAAGGCTCGCAGAGGAAGAAGACGCTCACCTAAAGGCTGAATTAGCACGGCTTGCGACTGAAGTAGCGACGTTGAAGAACATGATGCATCAGAACAAGACTCGTGCGCATGAACATTGAAAGCCAGCCAGGCTTGATATGCCGTCCTGCTCTGCGCGTGGATCGCGCAGTCACCACAGGCTGTGGAGGCCAGTGGTCACGTATCTTCGTACAAACTGTCTCAACCTACCCCTCCCTAGTAGTTGAAGTTACCACGATATAAAGAGATATTGTATAGCAGCTATACGCGGCTAAGTCGCATCGCCTAACTCCTTCCTAATAGATATATATCAGAGTAGTGTAGGTACCCTTGTAGATGTCGTATGTGAACTAAGACTTTTCGGTTTCGGACTTTTCGAGCAGATAAAACGTATCTACTCAGTGATAGATTTAAAAATGATGCATTTTTAGTGGTGAGCTATGTATAGATGTATTTGTAATATATTATGTAAGTGCAGTAGATCTGTTTCATCTATTCGAAGACTCAGTAGTAAAATCGATGTTTAAAGACTATTTTATTTAAGTTAGTTAAGTAATTAAGTGTAATTAAGTCCTTAGGTGGTTATTTATAAATGTAAAATTTTTCTCAATCGGAATACCTAGAGTTCCAAACCAAAAAAAATAGTTTAAGTCCTCTAACTGTCAAGAAATCGCAAATTATTATAAGATAACCGAAAAATACCAGTGCCTTTACATACATACCTACCTTAAATAGCTGAATAGATATTTTTGTACATTTTCTTACAGATTCAATTGTATATCCCCTACCATGTGCTTGGATACTCGGCGCGATAAAATCGCGTTGTATAAGTATTATTTCTTAAAACGCTTAGCGTTTACTTAAATATATCAACAATTCAACTTAATTAAGAGTAGTAAACTCATGGTAGGGGCGAATCCTTTAAAGGCAACATCGAAAGTATTCGACTTGTATTGTAGGTTATTCTCCTAATATTGCCCTGAGGGCATGTGATAGGACTGAAGGAGTACTAATTATTTATTTATTCGGACCGTGAAGAGGATTTTACAATTTATTATCTTTGTATAAGATACTATACGATATAAATAAATTGTGTACATTACAATTAAAATTTATTTTATTTTTTCCTGTATTTATTAGAAAACAAAGCTACGATTTTCTGATGATTGGAAATACCCGTCGCCTATAAACACAAAATATCAACTACAAAGATTCTGAGGATGAGACTTCAAGCTTCTGCCTAGCTTTCAAACCAGATGCACGACAATTATAAGCACTTGTTGCTAAATTTTAGCGCCAATCAAAATCCCTACAAACTTTATAAGATATGATTAAAATATCTGACCACTCTGAAGTCTGAACGCTTATCCAAATTTTTTATACTAGAATTTATATAAGATTTAACCTTCACATATTTCAGAGTAGGTCACTTATTCTGATCATGACGTAAGCTTGTTTGGTTGCAAGATACGAGTTCTTATTATGGTATCATTTCCAAACTAAAATATATTTTATCAAAAGACCTAATTATCGATCAAGTGACTGAACTATAGTTTCAATGACATACAAATCATAGGACGATTACAAGGAATCTGTTTGTCATGTGGCTACAAAATTTTATCTTATCGAAGCCAAACTTGGCAATGTTCGAATCGAATTTAGTGAGTCGACATTAATCCAGTAGTAGCTTAAGAAATTTCTAGTATTAAATTACGATTATCATCATTGATGAGATCATCAATATAAATGAACAACTATTAAATGTA
Source organism: Calephelis nemesis (assembly GCA_002245505.1). Classification (NCBI taxonomy): domain Eukaryota; kingdom Metazoa; phylum Arthropoda; class Insecta; order Lepidoptera; family Riodinidae; genus Calephelis; species Calephelis nemesis. The sequence goes on from NJDD01000819.1 coordinate 1,233,551, forward strand.
ACTTAAAAACAAAATCGAGTATGTGGTCTAGCGGTCTAGGTGTTAGACTTGACTTCATGAAGCCCTGGGTTTGATTCGCGGGTCGGGCAACAAAGAGAAAATGAAGTTTTTCCAATTTTTTTATTAAAAAAATGTTGCTCGGGATTGCACGTGTGCCCGGTTGGTGATGGGCTTGTCACCTATCACATTGTGGGACTTGGCGTCTTCAGCTAGTCGTGATTGCCCTGGTTATGCCGCTGCCTATCTCTTCGAGGACATGGGCGTGAAGATAGTTTGAAAAGACATCGTAGGATTACAACAAATTAATAGTGAACCACATTTGAATCATGACTTATCCGAATAATCGGCTTAATTACAAAAAAAAATGAACATACAGTCGAATTGAGTACCTCCTCCTTTTTGGGTCGGTTAAAAGCAGAAGTAATTGTTACCATAATAAGACTTTGTCAAATTAATACCCAATTATTTCTTTACTGGACTAGCTCGCTTAGGTCGATCTTTAAGGGTTACTCCTGAACCAAAGTTCATGCTATATTGGAAATTGGAATCGAGTAGATCATTTTAAGAATTCTTGAACACAATACTGGGGAATTGTTAACATTTGAATTATTTTTTTAATGATATTGGAAGGCAAACAAGCAGATGGATTTCCTGATGTTAAGAAATTCACGCCGCCTTTGGTGTCTACCAAAGGTGGTAATAGTGCGTTGCCAACCTGAGGCCGGGATGTTAGACCTCGAGCAGAAGTGCTACCTTACCCTCCAAACCAGAACACGTCATTACGTTGTGGCGGCAATAATAGGTAAGGCGGTGGTACCAATCCGGGCGAGTCGCTGCTAAACTCTACCACCTAGTTAGATGTCACGGTGTTAGTGGTGGTGTTAGCAATCAATAAATTACTTAAAAGGAATCGTTAAATTTACATATTTGCAACTAAATGTTAATAATCCGCTGACCACTAGTTCTGTGATCAAAAGTACCTATCTGAAATGCGATTCCAATTCCCATAATATCGAGATTTAAAAGTAACCCTACTATTTACAGGAGCCCTTCGAATCTCATTCAATGGTAAAGCTGTTAAGACAAAGAAACGTGGTAATGAGCAGTAATGGTTACCTGATGATGTGAAATGGAAGAGTTTTCAACAACACACTATACTAAGCTTCCGGATTCTCTTTTTTTTAAAATAAATATCTTCCTGCCTGTATCCCCGAAGGGTTGGTTGAAGTTTAACCAACTAGTACCCACAACTATGTAGTGGGTAGCAAACCTAAGACCTACCAGGCACTTATCTAATCCCAAGGTCCGTTATTTTTAACCGATTTCGAAAAAGGAATGAGTTTATATTCGACTCGTGTTTTTATGTATATTAGTCGTTTTTTCAGCCTTAACCTATTTAAAAAAAATTGCATTTGAAAGCGCGAAAACAATTGGTCCCATTGCCATCAAGTCTGTATCTCATGAGACCCCCAGGGTAATCAAGGAAAATACTCTTTTGTGTAAAAGTAAAGTATAACTTATTGGACTTATTGGAGTACCTACTTGAAATCGAAGTCAAGTTTTTGCAACTATACTACTCTAAAGTTATTATTAGAAAATTGAGAAACCATTTTTGTGGTCCCACCCTGGAAGCGAACACAAGACCTAATGTAGTAACTCCAACATCCGACTACTAGACCACAGAGACGTTATAAATGTTTACTGATAATACGCCTACATATACTATCTACATATATAAGACTGACACCGCAAAGGCTATTAAAAACTAAAAGCTTGCTAATTTACCTACATGCTTGAGGAAACAATCACCGTTACAAAATTAACTGCAGGTATTTAAAAAAAAGAAACTCGATAGCTTGGCCCAGTTGGCACTCGTTCGCAGTTCACATTACCTACAAATAACAAAAACATTACTATCTTACTTATTTTCGCTACTAATTGACTATACAACAAAACTATTGTTTTTTTATAAGTAAGTATTTTCACGCCCATATCCTCGAAGAGGTAAGCAGAGCATAACCAGGGCACCCACGACTAGCCGAAGACACTAAGTCCCACAATGTGATAGGTGGCAAGCCTATCGACAACCGGGCACATATCCAATCCCAAGCACCGTTTTTTGTTAGAAAATTTGAAAAACCCAATTTTCTTTTTGTTGCCCGACTCGTGAATCGAATTTGAGACCTCATGCAGTTAAGTCCAATAACTGTACCGCTAAACCATAGAGGCGACATAGAGAGAGAGACGATTTATTTATTTTATTCGACAAGCAGACCTGATAAAATGTTTACCGTTGCTCAGCATTATGAGCAAGGCATAATACACCTAACAACTCGGCCAAAGAACAGTGACGCGTTTGTAATATCTATGGTGTCTTTAGGCCATAGTCGGATTTCATCATCAGAAGAGTAGTATGCTTGTTCTCTTTCTTAATATATAAAAAAATCACAAATTTTCGCCATAACAACGCCATTGGTGATAGAGTACAGAACAACAACTTGTCAGGGTAGAGATTTAAGGGCCCAATTTATTTCTGCCGCGACAGCGGCAGTAGTTGGTACTATCGTCTTCCGCCCCTGAGGGTATAGTAGCGGTAGACTTGCACCTTAGGCCTAACGGCCTCGCCTTAACGACGCAAATGTAACGCCTATCCCTCCCAATCCAAACACAAACTTTCAAGTCTTTACACTATACCGTTGCCGCCGGTCTTGGCGGGGAAGATCTCTCTTGCGCCCGGCGCCTAACGCCGAGCAACGAGCTCGGCGTTAGGCGCCGGGTTAACTCCTCCATCAAGGCCACCCAGTAAGCAGAGTGCAGCACCAAGTCGAGGTACGGTCTCCCGGGAGACAGCCCTTGTTGCTGGCGTTGTAGGGAACAGTCCAATCCATCTAAATAATGATGAACTTTCAACTCGGGTTGAACACTCTGCTCGGCCCGCAAAGCCCGGTGAAATTGTAAAGACAGTGAGGTTGGCAACACATTAGTCATTCCAAAAAAACGTCTACGGTGTCAATAAGCTGTAGTTGTTCTTGCCATCGAGAGAGCCTTGTGCATGTTCGCTTTCTTATCAAGTAAAAAAAAACATTTGTGGAAATTATTCCAAGCACAAAAAAAATACGAAAAAAAAAATCTTAAGAGAATCGGAAGTTAAGGCCGTTATAAGATGAAAATTTCATCTGCATTGAAAAACTTATTTAATAGTGTCTAATAAAGGCTCTTTGGTCTAAAGGTCTATGTGTTGAAACTTGGACTTGACTTCATGAGGTCCCGGGTCCAATCCCCGGGTTGGGCAACAAAAATAAAATTGGGTTTTTCCAATTTTCTAATAAAAAAAAACGTTGCTCGTGCTGGTATTTGCGCCCGCTTGGCGATAGGCGATGTCACCTATCACATTGTGGGACTAAGTGTCTTCGGCTAGTCGTAGGTGCCCTCGTTGTGCCTCTGCCAAGCTCTACGGGGATATGGGCGTGAAAATAACTAGAACACCATGTTACAAGGTTGTTTATGGAATTTCTGATGACGGAGAGTAGTTATTGATTACAGTGAGTAGGCGGTAGAAGGATGCTGCAGGTATCAAATTAAAAAGTTTCTCAGAACTCAAATTAAGTAGTCTGTATAAATAATGTCTCAGAATAAGTAGGTATCATACTTATATCTGACATATAAACTTAAGGTGGTCTAAGATATTTGAGTAATCTGTGACCTAAGCGGCACGATTATGGATCAAGTCTTTTTATATACATATTTTCACGCCAAGTTCCTAGCACAGTAAGTGAGAGCGTATCAATGCCAAGTGCCACGATTCTTCTAAACCTGCTAAGCTTATACCACATTTATTACACTTTGACCAACAAGGCTCTTATAAAAAAAATATAGTTAGAACAGGAAAACGTCTGTCGTCTCAGCTAGTACTTATTATTACATATTTAATCGTTAACAAATACGATACAATATGGAAATTAAAGTCACTCGTAAAACGTTGATAAAAAGTAAAAACATCACATATAGACATATCCGGACTAATCTGACATATCCAAAATGTTCCATCTCTTTTGTTTTTGTTTCATTCGAAAAAGATAGCATGCATATAAAATAAGTTTAGTTTGTGAACAGCAAAATCACCACCTATTTATGTTTCACCACTATCTCATTACGTTTTAAGGATGGAACAGCCGGTGGTAAACGAGACTAACGCCGAGTTTCGGCCTAAAGTATATACTGGCCGGTGTCAAACTGAGGATCTAATATTTCAGCCTCAGGTAAGTAACACACCATTGCCACCTTTCGTATTTATAGACGTAGGGATGAAACGATACGAGTAAATCCAAGTAGGTACTCGATACTTTTATCCGATACCAAGTACATTTTAGTATCGATACTTTGAAAGAAAGTATCGAGTAGGTATCGGATAAAAGTACTCATATCAGTAAATTTAATTTTATGAAAATTAACATAATGGATGTTTATCTTTTAACATTGAAAAAAACGTTTATCCGAAATTGAAGTTTCTGAACGCATCGTAGGCTTAGTTTTGTGTAGTTAGCAGCCTTGGCAGTTGAAAAGCTTGTTAAGCTATTCCCGAAAAAAATGTTTAACCGAAAGACATTTAAAAATGTAGAATTAATTGAGCAGCACCACGAAAACGGACTTTTTTCATAAATAATTTTGAAGGTGACGTGTTTTACTAGCATTTACCCGCGACACTCATGGTCGGACATATCTCAAAAATTATTATTTTATTTTAGAATATTAATAAAGAATACCAATACTTGTTATAGTTTTCACTTAAAATTTTACAAAAACGATACGATACTAATAAGTATCGATACTTGACGACCGATACCAGTATTGAGTAAAGTATCGATACCCCAGTGGTATCGTTTCATCCCTATATATACACGTGTACTTTTAACCATCGGTAAACTCGCGTCCTTGTTGACCTTCTATTTTCGTATACAAAATAAAATTATTAAGCAATGTCATTGTGACTAAGCATAAATAGGTTTAACTATCCATATTATCACTGATTCACATCAGAAATAATATGCTATATTGCATCACTACATGCCTTAAAGAATGTTCTAGAAATTTGGTGACCAAACTTAGTCTTAGTCTTTGTATCAAATTTTGGTAAGTGTTCACCACTATCTTGTTCCAAAACGCCTTGCAACTTGCAAAGAAGATAATAATTGACCAATCTGAAAATAATCATAACTTTTCCCGCGTTGGTAAGTTCTCGGTGTAGAAAAGACCATCTGCCATCCTCTTCAAGGGGCGAGCAAAAATTAAATGTATTATTGCCAACAATACCACTGGTGTGCTGTGCAGCAACCTTTTTTGTGATATTGGAAGGCAAACAAGCAGACGGATTTCCTGACGGTAAGAAATTCACGCCGCCTAGAGACACCAAATGTGGTGATGGTGCGTTGCCAACCTGAGGGCGGGATGTTAGGCCTTGAGCAAAAGTGAGTTTACCGGCTACCTTACCCTCCGAACCGGGACACATCATGACATTATTGGGGCAGGAATATGTAAGGCGGTGGTACCAATCCGGGTGAGTCGCTGCGAAACTCTACCACCTACCACCGGATAGGGATCCACTGTATTACCTATTCCTGTCGTCGTAATTACATGGTCATGTTCTGGTCCGACACGTACAGTAGCCGGTCGCACATTAGGCCTAACATTCCGGTCAAAGGATAGCGACGCGGCCGTAACATTTATGGTGTCTATAGGCTACTATCTCTTACCATCAAGGGCAAATTTCCTGTTTCTTGAAAACTAACAGATTTTCTTGCGTTTTTCATCAATAGATGTAACGAGTCAATAAAAATAACTACAGTACTTAATCTATACATATAATAAATCTGTAGAAGGGTCAATTCTGTACATTGAAATTATTGAAAAAATTAATAGCTGATCCAGATGTTACTGGATCGATACCAAACCCAAATATGTGATTAAAAAAATGTTTGTCTGTCTGTATGTTCAGGCATCACGTGAAAACTAACGGTTCGATTTCGATGAAACTTGGTATAATCAACCTTATTATCCTGGGCATAAAATGGGATAATTTTATATCCTGGTAAAATACGTAGAAAAAAATAAATCTTAATTTTTCAGTTTTATCACGCGAAGACCGACATACGCGCGGACGGAGTCGCGGGCGGAAGCTAGTTATAATTATTTTTTGAAGTATGTTATTGTAAACAAGCTATAGATTTTCCTTTTTCTTCATTATCAACTTAGGCACCCAGACATTAATGGCGTAAGAACCGGAAGCTATTTTTTTAACCTCTTGCATAAAAAAAATAACCGCTACCTTTGATGATAACCGGAACACAATAATGGCGATCACAGACGGTATGGCTCGTAAAAGGAGTTGAGTCCAATGGTTATTCTTCACAGATTTCTACCACCTTATCCTGACTGAATGCACTACTAGAATAATCCAGTAAACTAAATCACTAGATTATTTCACTATCGGGCGGTGGGGTCTTCACTTCCTCGTCTCTTTATGCATGCGGTTTAGGATTCTGTGTAAATCAAGATTATAGATTTAGCATCGCCTCTGTGGTGTAGCGGTCCGGGTGTTGGACTTGACTGCATGAGGTCTCGGGTTCGAATCCCGGGTTGGCCAACAAAAAGAAAATTGGATTTTTCCAATTTTCTAATTAAAAAAAAATGTTGGTCGGGATTGGAAATGTTCCCGGTTGGCGATAGGCTATGATGATGATAGGATAGGCTGGGACCTCAAGCAGTCAAGTCCAACAACTGAACCGTTAGACCACAGAGGCGATATTAAGATATAACTCATAAACTACTACTCCGATCTTGATAAAAATCATAAGCAACCTTTAATAAATAACCTGTAAAAAAAACATCAAAACGCATTAATTATTTGCTGAGTAATCGCTAAAAAATGTGTGCGTGTACTAGCGTACACTCGTAACAAGTGAAGAAGTGAAACTTCTTTATGACGTTATTTTTCAAAAAATAATTTACTTTATGCAACTTTACAGAAACTGGTTAAATAAAGTTTATTGCCAATCCCTACTCCGCTAAAGTATACCTACTTCGTATCACGAGTGGTAGGGATAAGAACAAAGATGGCGCGTAACGGAAAAAAGTTACACTAAATTTTTTTCCAACCCCGATAAAGAAGTTTCACTTCAACCATGCAAAAAACATCCACACGAAATGATAACCACATTTTAAGACGTTTAAAAATAAAACAATAACAATAAATTAATGAGTTACATTTATTTCCAAATTAATAAGGTACAATGGTGAATTATATACAAGTAACAATTTTTATCTAGCTTTGCCAGATTCAAAATAGAGTTTTCCCCAATAATTTTAACGTAACAAGATAATTTACATTTATTGACATAATTTAATAAAAAATGTTTTATGTGTTATTAACTGCAATATTTTCTTTTTCAAGCTTTTGCGACTTACGACTAACATTTGGCGACTATATGTCAAATATACGTTGAAATGGCTGTAGCAATAGAATAAATATAGCTTAAAATTAAATCACGTAACAAACATCCAAAAAACATAGACATATCGGCAACCTCCGCCTTTTTGTAGTCGGTTAAAAAGGAACCAACCCACAGGCATGTCAAAACTAAGATTAGTTTAAAATATTCCAGAATGTTTTGAACCAAACAAATAAATGTCAAAATCATCTGATGTATAATTTACACGTTATATTAAAAAGAACCACAGTGTTGGGTAACAATCTGAAAATGCCTCAAACAAAAGTAAAAAAAAGTAATAACAAAAAGTAAATGTAAGCCCTTATTACCGAAAAGTGTGGCACAGGTGCAACCAGGACACCCACGACTAGACGAAGATACTATGTGCCACGATGCATATCCAACCGGGCACATAAAATAATTAATATATATATAACTGGACAAACAAACTTATCTAACTCCAAAGTAAGCAAATTATATGTTTGTGTTGTGTGTGTTAGACAAAGATATATACTTAGAAATACCTAAAATACATACCCGGAATAAATTAGTGAACACCCAGACCTGTTTTACAGACATGTTCATCAAGCAAATGCCTGCCTCCGTCGGGAATCGAACACGAGCCTCGCAGTTGGTCGGTAGAGGTTTTTTTTTTATTTGAAAGTTCAGACATCAAGGTCACGGCTGTCCTAATGGTAAGTTATAACTGTGGTCTATAAACACCACATATGTTACAGGTGCGTCGCTGTCCTGTGTCCGGGTCCCGGGATGTTTGACCTATTGTCTGCAGGCGGTTAGGCGCCTAATCCCTCGCCAAACGAGATGATTAAAAGTAATTGTAAAGTACAGTAATAATATATTTAGACGACGAATAAATGAAAGTGGTGTATCTTTGTAATATTAATATAACTGCTTTTTACTAAATGCATAGTATGAAATTATATACGGTACATACACCAAAATAACATTTTTTGTGCAATATTTGTCTGTCTGTTTGTTTCGGCTAATCTCTTAAACGGCTATACTGATTACCATCGAATCAGTCTTCACTGGACTTTCACTTGCAGGGTGTAGACTAAGTTGTGTCTTGGCCTGCTTTCGTAATTAAATATACTAGTGATCGCCCGTTGATAAGAACGCCATCTTCATTTCTCAAGACCAACTACTTTGTTTCCAAACTTTTTAATGCGCCATCCGTGATTTTTTTATCGTTATCATCAATATGTTTGTTTGTGTGTGTCAAATGCATGGTAGTATGTGTAATGTTTTATTAATTGATTTAATGTACTTTATAAGCATTATTATTGAAAAATATTAGCATTCTGCACTTCTCCTACACATTAACTATAAGTGTGCCAAATTTTATGCTCCTGAGTCCGCGCAATTTTCGTAAAAAGGAGTCCAAAATTTTGGCATCACGTATTAAAATGCAGATTTATATAACATAAAATAACAGATTTGTTGTTACATTCAACGCGGACGAAGTAACTAAAATTCCAGTTATTTATCATATAACAATAACAACAAATTCCGAATAATCTTCCCAAACATGTAACAAGGATGTAATACGACAGACAGAAATCAGGAAAATAGTACTCCCCGATTTATGTGGAAGTCGTATAAATTTAATCATTTGTATTTGCGTAAAGTCCACATTCGAAATTCCTGAAAATGTGACCGTTTAGTCTAATTTATAATGACGGCAGTTCTGCGAACATGAACTAAATAAAACTGATTTCATTAATAAACATCAGAATATGGAAATCATTCAGTTTATAATGACGATAATTCTGAAAGCACAAACTAAAATAAATTGAAACGAGTTTACGACTTGAAACATAAATCGAATAGGTGAGATTTCTCATTTAGATTTATTTCTCTATTAGTAAGATGCGCCCTCAAAGAAGAAGACTCAGAACCCAAATCAGATAGTATTTTACTATTAATAAAGTGAAAAAAATCCCCCGTGTTAGTCCGAGCTCCTTTGCAGAATAGACCATCTGCCTTCCTGCCAGGCAGCTCGTAAAAGGCGGGCGAAGGCTTATCGTATTCTCCGCATCCGTATACCAAACAAAAGGGCTAATTTGTCGTTGGTCTATTGTGCAAGAGTTATAATACCCAAACTACCAAAATTTTACTTTAATGGATAGATGTCCATTATCTTTTTTCTCTAAACTGTTTCCTTTATACATATACTAGTGGCCTGCCTCGGCTTCGCACGGGTATAAAATGTACACATAAACCTTCCTCTTCAATCACTACATCTATTAAAAAAACACAAATATCCGTTGCGTAGTTTTAAAGATTTAAAAATACAAAAGAACATAAAAACAGAGGAAGCGACTTTGTTTTATACTATGTAAATAATGCAGAAATTGGCACCGTTACGATTTAAAAATTACCAATTATCGATTTAAACTAAATGTTTTTTAATTGCTTTGAGTCAAATATTAAAGTGCGTTCCCATTTCAAAGTGCGTTCGTATGGGTGTAAAATACAAATAAGCAATTGGTATACTGATATCGCGCGATTTTTTGCCACCGCTTGGCAGTTACAAATTATGTGACATCCCTTCTATTTGCTTATTTTTCCTCCAAAGCAAAATATGCAAAAAACGGTGTAACGGTGTACCCACGATCAGAACAAAGTTCGAAGTGTAAAGAAAAAGTCCTATTACAGAATTAATGAAGAAAGTCTTCAATCTCGCTTCCCAAATGCTCAGTGCGTGTACCGATTAGGAATTTAATTCCCAAAATAGTTTGTGCCAACAGAATTACCACCAAAATCAACTAAGTTGAGTAAGTAAGTACATGGTACAACTCACGTGCTACAAAATACTACGTAATACGACATACAAAACCGTTATGACCTTATTTCCAGTTAGTTTAATAGTTAACAACGATGAATGCAAACAAGGTGGACAGGAATACAATTTCCGACTTTTTAATCATAGATTAAATATTGGTACATATCTTCAAACCAAGGTTTCACCAAGGTTAAGGAGAGTGTACCGTGTGCCAAAAAAAAAAATCCTTGCACACCTGCCAAGCTTCTTCCACATTTATTATCATACATACATGCTGATTTCGGAGACTTGACACCACGTTCGGATAATACCCAAGCAATTTTTACTAGGTGGTAGAGTTTCGCAGCGACTCACCCGGATTGGTACCACTGCCTTACCAATTCTTGCCGCCATAACATCATGACTTTGGAGGGTACGGTAGCCGGTAAACTTACTTTTGCTCGAGGCCTAACATCCCGGCCTCAGGCTGACAACGCACCATTACCACCTTTGGTGTCTCTAGGCGGCGTGAATTTCTTACCATCAGGAAATCCGTCTGCTTGTTTGCCTTCCAATATCATAAAAAAAGAAATGCCAACCTAAATCTCGCTAAGTACCTACAATCGCATTTTTACTTGGTCAACCTTTCATCTGCCCTTGTTTTCACATCACCGAAACAACAGAGCATGGCCTTTCTCATTCTTAACCCCCGAAGGAAAAAGAGACATGTTATAAGATTGACAGGTCTGTGTGGGTGAGTATGTATGTGTGTATCTGTCTGTATGTGTCATAACGTTTGAACAGATGAACCGATTTCGTTGCTGATTTTCTGTTAGGAAGTTTAATTTAAATTAGCTAAGAATCAAGATGGTTCTCAACTACATTTAATTTAAATTTTGTCAGTGGTTATAAAAAAATAGGACTACTGCACCATTGATTGCATCCTTAATATACAATATAATATGTTATGTATCAAAGTATAGGAAATAGTTGTTGTTTTATGATCCACTATATAAATTTAACATGAACAAAATTGACATATCATACAATTATTGTAAGATTAACAACTAAACATTAATGTACTGACTTTTATTTACAATAAAAATGTTAAAAAAATAAAAAAGTGACTCATCAAAATTAATAACGTACAAAATATAAGTGCAATTCAGCGATAATGTTAGATTCTAACAGTTAGAATATCATTAATAGTAATATTGTTATAGTAGGGGAACCTATGTTGCTAAATGTGTAGTCACTCCAGCGTCACGGGAACTCACTGGATTTTTACGATTAGAAGGTTAATAAAAAAAGTTATCGTGAAGTTTTCATTTTTAGCGGTGGGATAAGCGTGTAAGATACGACTTGTTTTTTGAAAGTTTCATAACCTGACATTGTTGACCTTTTTTGTATAAGTCAGCAAACAAGCACACTACTCTCGTGATGGTAAGAGAAGACCGTGGTCTATAGACACCAAATATGTTATAGGTTTTGAAACTCAAATCAAAATGTTATTTAAATATTTACGTAATAGTATGAATAAAAGCACCGTTCTTAAATCTAGACTGTTCGAGAACATTTCCTAGCCAAAAAACATTAGCCAAACCACTTTAAACTCTCGCCTCTTAATATACATACTTAAATAACTATTTTATAAGGTGAAGGAAGATGTTTAAAGATATAATAATATCTCCCATATGATAATATGACGCTTCCGAAAAACTACCAAAATGCCCTCTTAGGTTCCCCTACTATTATTCGTATTTAAACATAACGTAATTAAAAAACAATTAATAAAAATTAAAACGAATGTTAACACAACACTAATTGGATTGAAAGCAAAATAACTAGTACAAAAAAGATATAAGTACCTAATTAGTTGTTGAGTATTCAAAAGAAAGCTATAAAATACTAACAATAAATGTAAAATTTCGTTTGTTTGTTTGTCCGGCAATCGGGATATACTATTTCCCAACGCCTTGACAGTAAATGATGTAACTTAGTACACAGATACATTATAGTCAAAAGACGACCCTGAGCTACTTTTTTATCCCTAAAACTCAAATGTGGGAGCTTGACAACTTTATTTAAAGAAATAAATCAGTGATACATTTTTTATGAATTGGAAAAATTGCATGTACAGCTACCTATTTACATAATAGTACAATGTTTACGAATAGGAAAACCGCAAGAACCCGACACCAATTCCATTACTAGGTACATAATATAGGTAAACAAAAAAATACGTGATATATAACTCAAAAACACATAAATTCGAAGTTGGTTTAAAAATGTTTAAATAACAATTTAGATAAACAAAAAGAAAATGGGTTAATCTGTATAAATAAATTATTTCAAATGGTTTTTGATTTGGTAAAATGTCCTATTTGTATTTTTTTGTACAATAAACTTAACAAAATAACGAACGAATACTTAATATTTTTCTCGTGTGGACTACTGTTTAGAAAGTAGCCGATAAAGCCCCTGGAATTTCAAATCATATTCCTATAAAAATATGGTCAGAAGAAAAATAAGTACTTCATGTGCATGGCAGAAGAAAATTTTCGCGTCGTTGATTCGAATGCCAGCCCGTCACTAACGAGGCAAATGTCAAATGAACATTTGACATCTCATACGAATGTTCAAAAAAGTCACTTTGACAATTTTCGCGTTACAAAAAACACAGAGATAGCAACATTTATAATGGAATTACTGTTTACGTTTACATTTCGTCTCGTCGATTCAAAACTCTAAAACTTTATACAAAGGAAGTTTTCGAGTTTTAAGTGAAGCAGTAGCCAGTAGCCATAATCGTTTAAAACGAAATTTATTTCGTTTCGCAGAGCAATTTTTTTAACTTAATCGCCATAGAAACCATTAACACAAACATACCCGAACGAAACATCAACCAAACTAAAAAGCTACACCTGCTTCCGCGTTTTCAAGTCTTCGTTCGGGTAAGGCAAGCCTCATTCTATGGCCTTGGGCATCATCTCCCCGCAGCCAATAGCATGATCAGGGGGCGACGGAAGCTTAGGAGGTACAGGCCGCAGTTTCGCGGAGCTCAGTTCGTTGCTTTGCACCCACAGCTCGACCTGGAATCAAAAAACGGATCTTTATAATAAATCGAAGAAAAGTTCCCTCGAAGTACAAGTTTTTGTTTAAAAAAAAAAGGTAAACAAGCAGAGTTTCTCGACGGTGTTAAATAATGTCACCTATAGTCACCTTATGCCAGAACTTCCAGTCACTAGCCAGAAGAATCCATCCAAGTAGCCTACTCTCCAAACTAGATCAGAAAACTGAAATGCAGTGGTGTCATGGCAGTAAGAAACATCAGTAAGTGTCCTAATGGTTCCGTAATCTTGATTAGATGGTAAAGTTTTACGACAAGGCGACCGTATTTTTACAAAGGCCATTCCTTTACCTACCACCTGCCTATTCCAGGCGCATTGACTTCATTTACTTTTACAGGTTCATATTTGAAGGACTGATTTTGGAATGACTATCGTCTTGCAAGTACCTTAAGCTCATTTAAAATCACTTAAATTAGATCAATATCAAATTAAATAATAACTTATGTGATTGACGTGATATAATTACTAAATCTAAGACCAGATGTGAACAATTCCACTGAAAAGATAATTAGTAATAAGTTCAACAGGTTTGCTTTTTCTCACTTCCTTTCTTCTCATCTATCCCAATGTGTCAAACAAGTGTCATATAAAATGGAGTGTAGCCAGTTATCTAGCAAAATTTTCCATATAAATAGAATCAAAAACTATCAGATGGAATCTTCTCTGATGTCAACATGTGCATGCGCGATGCAACACTAAAGAAGCAGCTCGGCTATGAACTAATGATAAATCACTTTCAGTCGCAGGGCCAAAGGCCATATAAACACAAAAATAATTGGAACGGGAGCCAAGCTTACCTCAGTTGGCATCTTTTCCGGAGCTGGTCTACAAGTGCCAGCACAGTGCAACTGTAGCAGCAGCTCGGCTATGGCAGCCACTGAAGTATCAATAACCCGCTGTCGACACAACGCAATGGCATGCACGAAGCCGCCAGGACCTATGAACTCATGCTCCATGAAAAACGTCTTTTCGTCCCAGTAGATAGCCTGAAAAAACGTTTGTTATTGTTATTACAAGTATTATAAATACACGCCGCCTAAAGACTGTAATGGTGCGTTGTCAACCTGAGGCTGGCATGTTAGGAGTTTATTTCGCCGTTTCTTCTCCTGTCTGGCTAGGTTTGGAAACGGTGGTAGTTTACGGTAGACAGGGATAAATTAATTTATATTCTAAAAATTGTTTGTATTAATAAATAATCATGTACCTAATCAATACAATAAACAGTATGTAAATAATTAAACTAACTAATTGAAATATTTGCACACCAAACGTTGGTAGAATATGTAGAAACACCTAAATAATTTTGTAACATCTTTGTAACACTCATATTTCGCAAATAAATATTTTTTCTTTCTTTTATTTTCTTTTCTTTCTTTCTTTCTTTCTTAGGCCTCAAGCAAAAGCAAGTTTATCGGCTACCGTATCCTTCAAACCGGAACACGTCAACACTAACGGTGCATTGA
>NJDD01000819.1:1271171-1316643 GCA_002245505.1 Calephelis nemesis
ATAATTAATAATTATTAAACTCGTTTGTGGCACGCCATTAAGAACTTTCAGTTAAGATATGTACGTAGGTAGGTATCGTATATTATTATCTATCAATATAGTAGGATATAATATAATATTTTGATTTTCATACAAACTTTCATCCCCTGTTTTTGTCACTCCAGACTCACTTTTGCATTTGTAATATTGAGTATAGATATTACAACTTTGTGTCTTAAGCTACTTGTATTTTACAACAAACATTTTATAAATGACGATAGGCATTATAATAATATTAATTTTATAAAAAGTATCCCATAAAAAACATAGATGTGAAGAGATAGCCAAATTCAATATTAAGAATATTTGTATCTTTGTCGCTCTGCCGATAAAAGATTGCTATCTGTTTGGGTCCCAACTCCCAAGTTAATCCTAAAATTCAAGTAGGTAACAAAAACATGCAATTCAAACTTATAGTATGATTTATGAGTATTTATACAAACCGAATCGATCTTAATCCACTGATCTTTCACTAAATTGGTTCGCTTTGGGCGTGTATTGTGTTTTGTTATTTGATATAATGTTTGTATTTGTCTGTATCTTTAAAATTAGTGATATGTAAATCACTACGTACCTAGTATAAAACAAAGCTGCTTCCTCAGACCCTATATCCCTTTGTAAGCTTAAATCTTTAAAACTAAGCAACGGAACCCCCTCGATCAACTATAAAAGTTATGGTTATTCTGGCCTTATGCAATCCCAGACAAAGATGTTTTATTAGAAATTTAAAAAATACATTCTGAGTTACCCGACTCTAGAATTAACCCCTGGGACCACATGTAGTCAACACCAAAGCAGTACAACTAGACCACAGAGGCAATCAAATTGGTTAACACAACTGATAATATACGGCATTAGGATGTAGCAACCCAATCGCCCGCTGTTAATAAGTGGATTATTCTATTTACTCTTGATAGATATGATCTACAAAGAGGCAACTCCGTACTATTATGTTATTTATAGCACTGAGTAGTTACTAATACTCATAATGTGTATTTCTGATGTTGCTTATTGGTAAATTTCTGTAGGTCTTGCTCCTTGACCTTAATAACAATTTAAATATGTCAGTTCAAAGTTGGTAGCCCTATTGACAAGCTGTAGGACGCTACGTACCTATTCCAATACCTGCTCTTTTTCCTCCTCAGTATATTAAGCTGCACTTAAATCTGCGCACAGTATTTTGAGAAACATGTTAAGTAAAGTTGTTTCTAAGATTTAAGTGACGTGTTTGCCTATTCAAAATTAAAAAATAACATTTTACAATCTAAACAACTTTCTCAAGATATAATAAGTGATTTAAATAATATTATCACATAAAATAAATAATCTAATCAATGCTGTGATTTATTCGAGAAGTACAAATCTCTTTAAGACACTGTAGTGACGATTTGTGGTTAAATAATAGGTGCAACTTTTTCAAGAAAAATGAGCAAGTTTTTACTAATGTTCTTATTTGTAATGGCGCTTTTTGGAATTGGAGCTACACAACTTCAACCACACGTATACATAACGCGAGAACGACATTTGTTTCAAAATTGTGACGGTATTTGTTAAGAGTTGAATGGATCAGGGTACAACAACTGTCAAGACATGCGACAGGGTGGCTTTGGCACTCGATCGTGTACCTGTTTGTGTTTCCAGAAAACTTACCGTTAATGTGTTTAATTGCAAATAAAACGATAAGTCACTAAAAACTCTTTTATTAACTTACATCATAAACACCTATCATAAATTGTAATATATCACTACATAGTATAAAACAAAGTCGCTTTTTCTGTCCCTATGTCCCTTTATACGCTTAAAATATTTAAAACTACGCAACGGATTTTGATGAGGTTTTTTTTAATAAAGTGATTAAAGACGTAGGTTTATATCCGTGCGAAACCGGAGCGGGCCGCTAGTTATTGATATGACAAATCAAAAATACTTAACAAAAATGTACTCTTAATCTTTTTTTTATTAGGGGTCATGAAAATTGATATTTGTATGAATGACATTCTACACAGAGCTCCTAAAATTTTAATTACAATAACTTGTTTTGTTTGGTTTGGCTTTAGTTTTGACGGTTAGTTTGTGTTGTACCTGTATGTTTAATCAGTTATCTTCATCAAGTGATTCGCAGATTTGTGTATTTCCGATCTATACCTACCTACTATTTAATATTACACGAGCATATATCTATTATGTAGCTATCAATTCAATTTTCCAAACAAAGGTGCACAGCACAAAACAATATTTACTCTTGCAGTCTTAATACTGAACTTGACTATCTCTTCACATTTATGTTTTTCATTGCCGAAACCATAGATTTAGGATGTTAGAAACCGTCCATCGACCAGTATAAACGAGCGACTAGTTAAGATCTTATTAAAAGATCGACGGTTATACGACGGGTATATTATAATATATGAATTTTTAAGATTATTTATTATTAGTGGTAGATTTTTAATAGCACCAGTAGTATTTATGGCTTTGTGATGCAAGGTGTGATCTTTATCTTGAAATCAGATGTCAGCAGGATATCAGATATAAATTTAAATTAGGTATAAACAGAAAATGAAAAAATATAACTCGTGCTAATTTTATCTACTGTCTTTTATTTCAGGAGAACTCATTGTGAATAAATGGACGAATATTAGAGATACGTTTATAAAGTCACTGAAAACTAAAATGGGAAGACCTAAAAAGAAATACTTGTTCCATGATCAGCTGAAGTTTCTTATCCCACAATCTCAAGGAGAAGATTACTACACAGGTTCTGACTTTGTGTCAACTCAAGTAAAATTAGAATTGAACAATGATGAAGAACATGAACATAGAAAAACAAGACGTAGCAGAAAGCGCGAGCACAGTGAAGAACCTATAACTAAAGAGAGTGATAAAACTGACTTGAGTTTTATGGAGTTAGATGAATACAATGATCCGAGAGTGATGAATGAAGATGAAGCCTTCTTTGCCTCCTTATTACCCTCCATTGTGAAATATTCACAGGACGAAAGATTAGAATTTAGAATGGAAGTGTTAGCTGTCATGAAGCGTATTAGAGACAAAAGTATTGCACGTTCGGGTGATGTGCCTTTTTAGAGATTGCGACTAGTTTTTAAAAGTTAACTTTGCGCGTTATATGATGAGCCATTTTTAGGAACTCGATGAATCATAATAAATCAAAGAAATGGTACACAATGGGTACGTAATGAAATTTAAAAAAAATACCTAACTTTATAATTACTGCACCATAAGCAAATAACGGGGCCGCGTATGCAGGTAAATCACGATAGAATCTTCAAAAGACTATTGGTTGGTTTGGTGAGCTATTTTTTCGGATTGTAAGGTATTTTGTCTAAGGTATTTGTCTTTTGTAGGTATAACTTA
The DNA here is from genome assembly GCA_002245505.1 of Calephelis nemesis. NCBI lineage: Eukaryota > Metazoa > Arthropoda > Insecta > Lepidoptera > Riodinidae > Calephelis > Calephelis nemesis. The sequence goes on from NJDD01000819.1 coordinate 1,274,583, forward strand.
GGAGACCTAAGTTTAGGCCTTTAGTATCGCTGTTGTAATTAATTACAGAGCCATCTATTGACTACAGTGACGTTCTGATTATAGCACAGAACGATATTACTCGCAGAGCCCAGAGGATTAAAGTGAAACATTTAAGAATAATGCTTTGTATCATAGTTATCCATTACCTTTTTAGTGAAAATTCTTTATCGTCACGTTCATTTACCTCGTGTTACGCTCCACAAAAAAAACACTGTAGGTAGGTATGTTATCGCCGAATTTCATAGGTTTCTTCGTGATTTTTATATCGCCAATCGTTATATTTCGCTGTGAGGTAGCTCGAAGATCTCGTAGCTTGCAACAGGCGCAACGTGCGCCGTAAAAACTTTTTTTATCCTGCCGTGAAGAAGTTTCACTTACGTGTGTACACTAAGACACACACATACACATTTTTTATTTTTTTGCGGTAAGGCGGTGGCTATCTATGTAGGTACCTACAGATTTTCATACAAAACCTGGAACACCTGTTGCATTTATTAGCTGAATTAAAAAAAGTGTAAGTTTTAATTTCGACTAATTTTTTATCGTAATACTAATTATCTGTCATTTTGAAAATATTGTTAGTTAAATTCTGTTTTGTTTGAAAAGAGCCATCGACCACACATCCCAAAGAGCATACCTATATCCTAGATGGTTTCATTGCCACCAAGTCTGAATCTGATTATGGAATTACAGGGAAATCGCGGACAATGCAATTTTTTTGTACCTAATTAAGGCTATTTTTGGCAGTTTTACTGCGCTTATATTACTACTAAACAAGGGGTTAGCGGTAAATATTTCGTTATAATAAAAATAGCGTAAGGTAAACTGATTTTATGAGATAAGTATGACAGCCAAAAATTTGTGTAGATGACAACATTGACATCAGTCGTTTTTTTTTTGTAATTTCACTGATTAATACATTGGCTGAGTTACGTGTATTAATTACATATGTTAAAGTATAGTACTACTATTATTATACGCTTTAGCTTTACACTTTATACTATTATTTTTAAATTGGGTGACCTAATCTAAATTGAATCGAAATGATTAATTAATTATGTAATAACAACTCTATACAGATATCTTTAAAATACATTCGGATTTCCGAAGCTTGACGAATATAGTCGAAGCGCATACCTAATTGAAGTTCCAAATTCGCTATAGCTAAGTATCATGGATCATGATTGCTATGCATCAGGGATCCCGGCAAACGAACTACCAGGAGGTTGATAATGTATCTCAGTGGCCAACTCAAAATGGAAAAGTGTACAACAAATAGCTGTAAAATGACACGTCATTTGGCAGCTATTTAGTTTTATATTTGCTATTTCCAGTGACCAATAAAATACAATAAAGATAGCAAACACAAATTATGTCATTTGACAACAGCTATCTGATGTACACTTTTCCATGTTGAGTTGGCCACTGAGATACATAATCAGCCCCCAGGCCACAATGAAAAGTCGTTATCATTGCCCATAGGGCATGGACATTTGCATCCTAAAGCCGCTTTTTTGAAAATTTTTAGGCGACTCCAAAAAAAGAAGGAGGTACTGACTTCGACTGACTTTTTTTTTGTATGTTTGTTACGCGATTACTGGACCAATAACAAACTGATTTGGATGGTTTTTAAAGATTCCGAGGTTGCCCCTTAGTAATGTGTTCATAATCCGAGTACATAATGGTTTTAGAGTTATACTTAATAAAGTATTCATTTTGTTTGACATGACGCTTAATTTAGTAGGTATATATTAGTATAAATATAAGTCAGATATGTTTTTTGGAAGGCTGCTTATCATAGTTACTGAGAAACTATAAATAAAACCTAGAAGGTAGTGTAGCTTCTGCGTATAAGAAAAGAGTTTACTTAAACAGTGTTTCAAACGTACAGTAGCTATTCCTGAATCCAGAGTGTCCATACTTTTAATAATAAGAATTAAACTTTGTTAAAACCGCCAAGAAGAATCCATGTAGGTATTGAATAAATGTTTCCAAAATTCAATGTTTCTATCGTTCAATTATTTTAATTAAGGAATACGACTTAACCGCACATCAGAAGAAAAACAATGCGTATGTTGAACATACCTCGTCGCGCGTTAAGATTAGCGCACACTTAAATGGACTGCTTCGCGGCGGTTTCTTACACCACATAGTCCAACTACAGTAACCAAAGAGGAGAGTAAAAAGTAAAAATTATATCCATAATGTGACTAAAGGACTAAAGGGAATAAGACTATAATAATATACGTATACAGGGCCTAATAACAATTAAAAGCAAAATTTTTATACAACTAAAAGGGCCACCACTTGCCATACTTGCCGATTTTAAAGTCGAGTTGAGGCTCTTCTTTCTTACCTACTCTGCTCTTTAGTTGACTATGATCAACGAGCAACACAAATCCGTCAACGTGTGAACTACTCTTACTAGTCTGTGGGCAATGCCATGCGCCCCAACCCAATACACTCCGCCCCGTCGTAGGTGTGCTCTGCGCTACCCTTTAACAACTTACCAAGTAATTTCTTTTATGTAGGAGGCCAACGAACAAGACACGGCTCTCCTGATGACAAGAGACGACGAGATAGTCTACGGGTCACGGAGGTGTAAAGCGGCTGAGATCTTAGACCTATGCATATGCAAGTCTGTCGGCTACACTATCATCTGGACCAGGACAAGACTGAGTCAATAATTATGGCAGCGAGATTAGGTAAGGCGGTGGTTCCCTAATCGGCCAAGTTGCTGTACAAAACTCTACCACCAGTGGTATTGTTGGTACTGTACCTGATGTTATACAGGATGACTGGTGAGATACCTTCAATATTTGAGGACGTGATAGTATGCGAACATATATCATGAAATAAAATAACATAAAAACGAAATATTAAATAACTTCTTAGTAAACTTCGTACACAGTACACCGAGAGTCCAGTATTTAACTGCGGAATAATTGGACACCGCGGTAGCGGGATGGAGAGCGGGGGTGGCGGCGGCGTGTCGTGTGCCTCGCCGCACGTGACGGAGTATTCTTTTTAGAGATATTTCGATAAAAAACTAAGCTTCCATTTTTTTATATCGAATCATTTTTTGAATCGAGTACTGAGTACTCTCCATAAGTATTGAAGGTATCTCACCAGTCAGTCTGTATACTGTGCTTGCCTCTCCGAGAGACAGTTGCTCTATTCTACTCAGCGGACTCGGATTTACACGGAGAATTACTTAAGTATTTCAGAAAATCTACTTCTGAAACACTTGATACATTAGGATTCGTTTTTTTTGAACGTGGAATTAAAAGCGCCACCGATAGCAAAGTATATAGCAATAGTGCATTTCAAACCATTGGCAAATGTTGAAACCTCTCGAAAGTTTACCAAGCAAACCGGAACACGACCGTAACTACAAAAATAAGTAAGGCTGTGTGGGTAGCAACCAATCTGGGAGTTATTACAAACTCTATCGCATAGTCAAAGTCACGGTGCTAGCAGATATTAATATTTAATATATTATTGTCTTTCGTGCTAGTGAAAAATAAACACCTCTTAGGCGCTGCTCGGTAGAAAAGCAGTTGGTGCATATTCTATAAAAGTCCAAAAAGAACAGCCCCGTGTGGGTCCGGGCTCCTTTGAAGAATATACCATCTGCCTTCCTGCCAGGCAGCTCGTAAAAGGCGAGCAAAGGCTTACTGTCATTAACACCGTGACATCTGACTAGGTGGTAGAGTTTCGCAGCGACTCACCCGGATTGGTACCACCGCCTTACCCATTCCTGCCGCCATAACGTCATGACGTGTTTCGGTTCGGAGGGTAAGGTAACTTACTTTTGCTTAAGGCCTAACATCCCGGCCTCAGGTTGGCAACGCACCATTACCACCTTTGGTGTTTCTAGGCGGCGAACATTTCTTACCATCAGGAAATTCGTCTGCTTGTTTGCCTTCCAATATCACAAAAAAATTCGTTTGTCGTAAATAAAAATCAAAAATATGTTTAATAGATAAGTTTTAATGATCATTTCTTCTTTAGCACTTTAAAAATAATGTTTACATAAACACAAGACACATTCGCATGGATAAAAATAAATCACGACACTTATTCGCCATTATTCTCATTTACAATAAATTCTTTCAAAGTAAAAAATAACAAAGAAAAATATTTGAAATACTGTTTTATGACAGTCTAGATGGTCTGTAACCTACCGAACAATAACAACATACTGGATTATATAAAAAATTTGAACCTTACATAGAGGTGGCAGAGAATTATTTCCGAAAGAAAAAAAATCACAATCTAAATTAAAAGCCTTTGATCGGAAACTCGGATCGAAAACACGAGAAAGTCAGACCAAAGACATGTTGTGAACATTATCTAGTAACACTATCTTAGACCTACAAGTAACATTCTGAACTATGGTTCGAAATTACCCACAAGTTACATTTTCACTAAAACTCCACCTTACTAAATTCTCTATATTATTCTATGTACAAGAGGTTACTCACACAGAAATGCATGATATCTACTTGATATATACATTGCGGTTGAATACTGTATTATATGGCTCATAGCCTTAGACGATACCGCATTGGAACTATTAAGCTGTACCATAGTGACTAGACGATCCGCTTAAGGACGGGATCACAAAATATTTACAGTACCTTGGATAAATTTGAAATCATTCGCCAAACGTTGGCACTTGGAATAAACAAATCAAAAATTAACGGGGAAATACGTCCGTCAGAATTTGTGCTGTTCCATGGAAGCTATCAAAAAATCAAGTTATAAAATATGTTATCCAAAATCAGCAACATGGAAAAAACTCAGTCTAGCAATATTAAGTTAAATACACTAATACAATTTCACATTTGAGTATAATTGCTAATGGAACTCTTACACTATGGAGGTAACCTATTAAACAATTTTATACACAATATGTATATGAATATATTACACGAAATGTAACGATCAAATTAAGCAAAAACTATGTTCTACACTTAAAAAACACTTAAAGAAAAGTTTACGCTTAAAATAAATTTTTTAACAAAGTACAATTTGAAAGGAAGTACTAATCTATTGTTATATACAAACAGTTTTAACAATTTTACGTTTATAATACAATCTAAGACGTGAAATCTCGCCGGAGATCGCGTTCAGTCTGTTAAGGCATATGCCGATATAATTAAGTGTTAGAAAAGTCCATATTTGGTTTCTTTTGTCTGGATTTCTTGGGTCTAGGGGGCGCTGGGGAGCCATTGCAACAATGGCAGCCTCGTTTCACGACTCCACGCCCGGAAGCCCTTCGTCTAACTTCACCTTCTGGAGACCTTTCCCCTGCTCTAGTCTTTCCCGACATGCTCCTTTCCATTTCGTTCTCCATCGAGTGATACATTCGTTTCGGTGGATATGTACGGAGCGGTGGATGCGTATCATCAGCTGAAGACCCATCCGCGCTCCCACTTCGCTCAATACCTCTTGCTTCTTTGATCACCGAGTCCAGTCTCATATGAGTTCCAACACCGCTAGAGTCCGTCGAATTGGTTTCATCATAAGATGGACTCTTGCAACATTTATCACTGTCACTGCTAAAGTCCAAAGGCCGCCTACTTTCTGACCGTTCTGAAGCTGAATTCGACTCCCAAAACAATTCCGCATGTCTTTCCGGCGAAGAGCCATCGTCATCTACATCTCCCGCAATGGACTCGAGAGTGGCGTCCCTTGAACTATCTTCGGCTATCATTTTCGCATCTTCTCCAGCTAATAGCGCATCAGATTCGTCCATCAAAAACCTGTGATCTCGTTTGTCATCTTCATAGCAGACCCGTCTTATAACTTGGGTGGCGTTAGGCGCAGAATGAACTATAGCTGATGCAGTGTGGGATAAATGAAGTTCCCTGGAGTCGTTTAGGATGCTGTCATATTTTGTTAGGCCGTCATCTTTTACTAGTACAGAGGAAAGGTTGATATTGTGTGCTTGGGGGGAGTTCATCATGTCTATGCTTGCATATTTCAAGTTCTGCATTCCAGTATCAGGGACAACCTGTGATATGACTTTAGTTTGGGGTGCGGTCATTAAAACAGTTGCTGGTGCTCTTGCCGAGTGGAAAATAGTCGAGGTAATGTGGCGGCCTTTCAGACCAGTAATGGTGAATGGTTGAACCTGTAAATCGTGAGTGTATTATGTAAAGTAATCCTATCAATAATTCGGTGAAATTTTGTGGTGTAAAATGCACCGTCAATTTATTGTCTTTTATAATAATTAAATACAATTTAATAACCCATTAATGTAAAAGATAGAGATCTTATAGTTTGATAATCAGGTAATCCTAATATCATAACCCTAAAAATATTATAAAAGCGAAAGTTTTTAAGTTTGTTATTCCTTTACGCAAAAACTGCCGAACCGATTTTCATGAAATTTAGCACACACATAGAATAGTTTTTATCCCGAAAAATGTTCTTGTAGTAACAACACGTGCAACAGCTAGTCTTGTATATTTCAGTGTTTAATAAAATTACTTTAGGTTTCTAAATCTATTTTTGATTGAATTCAAAATGCCGTGTCTACTATCCTCTATTGACCTAATTAGCATTAAAATAAAACTTCATCAGTTTTAAAATTAGACGATCAAAAACTTCGATAAACACTCTGCCTAATTTATAAACGGGGGCTATAGTACTCCAAGGTTTAAGCTGACATTATAGTCTGTATTAGAATGTCTTAAAGACTGTAATATCAACTTAAACCATGCAGTTCTATCCATGTTACACACAAGTATTGTATATGACAACAACACAAGATAGTTTAATTAATCAATGTATGAAGTATATGGTAGCTCAGCTGAACCCTTTGAAGTCTACATTGATAAGCTGATGTTTCAACTTCAGTTGGCAGTTAAATCTTTCTATTTTAATAATTTGTCGTCTGCTATCACGTTGGTGTTAACAGCGAAATCTTTCCAATATCAGAACAGTCATGAGGTGGGGATTGCTCTGTTTTTGTACCTCTGTGGTCTAGCGGTCCAGGTGTTGGACTTGACTGCACGAGGTCCCGGGTTCAATTCCCGGGTCGGGCAACATAAAGAAAATTTGGTTTTTCCAACTTCCTAATAAAAAAATTGCTCGTGATTGGATATGTGCCCGGTTGGCAATAGGTTTGCCAGCTATCACATTGTGGGACTTAGTGTCTTCGAAAAGTCATGGGTGACCTGATTCTACCTCCGACAAACGCTTCTGGGAGACGGGCATGAAGACAAAATTTAATAGAACCTCGAAATTTGGTTTCCCATTGTATTAACTAAAAACTGTTGTACGACATCTTGATCTCAAGCATTTAAAAATTATATTATATAATAATCAGATATTGATTTGTAGACAGAACATTGTAAAAAGGCACATAAAAAACCTATATCAATGACTAAAGCACAATATTACATTATACAGTGACGTGATACATTTCACTGTATCTTTTTAATCCCTATCGAAAAAAGTGGGGTGCTATAAGTATGATGTGTGTGTTTGCCAACGGCATCATAACTCCAAAACGAATGAAACTCACTAGAGTAGCATTTTGTAGTAATAAGCGCTATAATTGCAGTGTAGTTACATGCTGTTTTTTTTATGTGATAAAACAGCAAAAAAGCAAAAGCTCTTATAATGGTAAGAGACGACCGTAGCCTATATACACCATAGATGTAGGTGCGACGCTGTCCTATGTCCGGGGTTTTAGGACACTAACATCCGGACCGGAACACAACTCTGCCATTATGGCGACAGAAATTGGGAAGGCAGTGGATCCCTACCCGAAAAATATGCGCAGCCCCGTCTGTACATACCCGGGTAACACAGTACACAAACATAAATTCGGCTACTATCCATTTTCACACTACTAAGTGATAAGGATGACTCGCCCCATTTTTTTTACAAAAAACACATTAAAAAAATAGCAGAACAACGTCTGCCTGGTCAACTACTAAATGTACATATTTATTTTACGGTATGTACAGAAGTTTATATCTGCTAATTCACGAAAAAAAACGGTGTCCCAGTTTGAAACTTAAAGAAATGGTATGCACAATTGATGATAGCATCTTTAGCAGGATGTCAACTAATAGTACACACATAGACGAAGAAAAAAAATATAACAAAGCCAATGTCTATAAAATGAAGTAACCAAACATAAAATGAAAATGCGAATGGCCAACAACGAGAGGATGGTGCTAGAGTTAACCTGTGTACTATATAGTAATGTTGATCGTCTAGTGGGCCGCGGGATTAGCGCACACGTATAATTTCGGCGAGGCTTAAGTTTGATTGAGGGCAAGCATAATTGTTTGATGAATATAGGTGCCTCTATTTCTGGGTATTTGATTACAAAATGTATTGCTGTATCCGTACAAGTTTGACTTGTTTGTGTGTGTGTCTGTCTATGCCATCATAACTTCTAAACGGATGGACCAATGTCGATGCGGATGTTTCTGTTTGAAAGCTGACGTGATCGAGAAGATACTCAGCTATTTACATATAGGTTTTTAGGGGTTATCATTATTAATTATTGATGATTATTATTAATTAGCTAAAAAGTATTAGAATGAGAATAACATAGGATGCCTACTTTGCGGTTAGGTGCATTTCTGTAATCTATTCCCAGATGTATTTACATTTTTATCAGAAGGCAAACCAACTAAATGCTATTTTTCTAGCATTAATACAAGCATAGACGAATGTTTAACATTACTATATAGCACTTAGAAAATTTTGCCAAAAATTAAACTATGGTGTTGAAAAATAAAACATAAAGGTACGAACACAACAGGTAACATCCTAGACACCACGTTAAGCTTAAAGCTTACCTCCCCCTCATCTGTGGGCTCACTATGGAAGGTGGTATTGGGGTGCGACCTGGCGAACTCCTCTTGGTCGAGCGCTATGGTCGCTTGCATACCGTCCTCACTAACAACTATCTCCTCGTCTAAACCGAGACTCACATCCAAATCTTGTTGGTCCTCGTGAATATTCCTCGGTAGCAACTGGTCGGTGGCAATTTGGTCGTCTATGTCCGGTTGTGGTATGCCGCTTTGACTTAATGCTGGTTGAGCTGAAACAAAATTGAGTCTTTTAATGTGATTAGATATAGAACAAGGACATGGCTATCCTGATGGTAAGAGACAACCTTGATCGGACACCATAAATGTTACAGAAGCCTCGCTGCCCTGCAGCCGGGATATTGATGAAATTTACCGGCTACTCTATGCTCTAGACCATAGTATGACTCAGTATTACCGCCCAGCATTCCACTAGCGAGCGATGGGGTCGTCACATCCCTATCAAGTAAAGTAAATAGCCGCTCAACTGCTCGCAGCCCAAAAAGGGCTTTTTAAAAGTTCGCTCAATGGCCGCAGCCACTAAAGGGTGTCGTCTGCCGCGCTCCATTCTTAATTCAAGTTTGTTCAAGTAAACTTCGTGTATCCAAATAAATTTTTTTGTGTAGCAGACTATACAACCTGTCGTATTAAAAAGTTTGAAGTGTCTCAACATGGTAAAAAAATTTTCGGAACGAGTTGAGTGGGCATGACTTATTCATCCGTTGCGCTTTTTTCAAGTATGTGGTTGGTTAGTGACTTTGTGAATAATGCGAACAAAAAGTGTTGTGAAAATGTGTTAGTTAAGTGTTAATATTATATTTTGGTAAGTGATAAACAATTTTATAAAACAATACACATCATTTAACTTGTTTTACATAAAATTTAGCGATATTTAAGTCGGTCATGTATGTACTTGTGACGTAACGGCCCGCTCGATTTTAACTATTTCTAATTATATAATAAATTATTCTTGTAAATAACATTTGTAATATGTTTATATGACATATCTACAGATAAAACATATAAGTTTTATGAGTGTCTTCCACTAAATACTCCATAATAAGGGATAATAAGAGATTAAATGTCAAATGACACTTTTTCGAACATGCAAGAATTTAATTCTATAGATAATTCGTTTGTGAGAAATAGCTAATTTCATATTTTTTTTTAATTTAAAAAAATATAATCATAATTCTAAATTTAAATTTTTATCAAGTACATATTCGGAACATTTTGAAAAAAAAAATATATCAGATTTTAGCCGTTTTACCACCCGTTTTATTATCTTGTTTTACTTAAATTTACCAAACCTATTTTAACATATGTGAACGCTTTTACTGAGAAGAACAAACATTAAATAGAATAAAACAAACTACTTCTCAAAACTTACAACAAGCTTGTGTAAAATTTCTAAAGTCGGCCTTTTTGTAGTACCGGGTAGCAGGTAGTGAGATAACGACCCGTTTTTTTTCCCGAGCTTGTGTTGTAAAATATTTGCATGAACATTGTTGTTTTTATAATTGCATATTGTTAAATGTTTTATGTTCTTTCAAATAAAGTATTTAGAAGGTAAATAAAATTTGTTTGTTTTTCATAAGAAATGTTTTTCTTGGGAAAATTGGGAAAAAACACGGAATTTTTTTTTTACATTTTGTTCGTAGCAAATGGTATTGGGGTTAAACATACACATTTTTACGTTATTACGTAGCTGAATTCTCAGGGATCCTAAAAATATATACATTTATATGTTTTTAATACATAAATCGAAAGATATCGTCGTTTTTCCGATTTCCTGCCATTTTTCGCAAAACGTGTGGACAATTGGGCGGCAAAATCGCTTTTGCATGGACAGATGAACGGGTATGTGACACTTACTTCAAAGTGCGTCTTAGCTCTCAGCTATTACTACACATCATTATTGAATTAGAAAAAGGTACATTCATTCGTGTTTTATTATTATGTTCGTTCAAAAACAATAAAAAAACTTACGTGTATGTGAATGATGTTGTGTTTCGTGAGCTGGGGATGCAGAAAATAGAAGCTCTGCCTCAGGAAATAATTCCGAAGCTGACGGGGAATCCACACCCAAGTCCTCACATTCTTCTGATAAGGATTTCTGTAAACATATACCTTCAAATTATCAAATTGTTTTATGCACAATTTACAGAATAAAACCGACAAAATGCGATCTAACTTCCCGGTGTTGGACTTGACTTCATGACACATTTTCCCGGGACTGGAAACAAAAAGAAAGTGTTTCCTATTTAAAATTAATCGCCACACATAGGTATTTAGGGTCTTTGGCTAGTCGCGGACAAGACACGGTTTTGCCACGGACTAACATTTTGGCGTGAAGATATCGTACTTTACTTCTAAACGCAACAAAATTGCGAAAACTTGTAACCACTTATTAAAATCACAGACCAAAGTACTCCAAGGTTTAAGTTGACATAGTAGTAATAATTATACAGATTGAAGATCATTTTAAACCATTGGGCATTTTAGTCTATGTTTTTAGTGTTTATAGGCGTCCATACTTGGTAGGAACAGTCTACTTTGTTAGTCTTTATATGTAACAAAAAAAAAACATTTGTCCAGTGTTGGTGACGGGCCTATTGTGCAGAATGTAACTCTGCCTCCATGTTAGGCAGTTCGTACAAGCAGCTTTCCTGATGTCATGCCATCAGGAAAGTTGTATAAATAGTCACACAAATTGAATCTAAGCCCAAAGTAAGCAAATCATATGCTTGTGTTATGGGTGTTAGTCAACGATTGTAATACATCGAAATACATAAGTAGGTACCAGAATAAATTTAATAAACACCCAGACCCGGAAATGCAGACATCTAAATGTTTTTCATACAAATGCCTGCCCCCGTCGGGAATCGAACCCGAGCCTCGCGGTTGGTCGACGTAGTTAGGCGTGTACGCTAGCCAATCGACCAACCCTATATCCCTGGACAAGTCACACAAATTGAATCTAAGCCCAAAGTAAGCAAATCATATGCTTGTGTTATGGGTGTTAGTCAACGATTGTAATACATCGAAATACATAAGTAGGTACCAGAATAAATTTAATAAACACCCAGACCCGGAAATGCAGACATCTAAATGTTTTTCATACAAATGCCTGCCCCCGTCGGGAATCGAACCCGAGCCTCGCGGTTGGTCGACGTAGTTAGGCGTGTACGCTAGCCAATCGACCAACGAGGCGGTCTATCTATGCGTGTTTACTGTTTTATGCTATTAAAAAAACTAACAGCTTACCTGCAATCTTAGCTCGTGTTCCAGTATTGCGTATTTATGTCTCAATGCTGCAGCTGAAACATGGGCCAGTCTGTGCTGACGATGGCAGTTATCCTTTTTCTGAACCACCTGTATAATACATATTCATAAGTTTTTACACTTAGTTAGCTTAGGAATTTGTAAGAACGTTTCTTCACAGTGCATGTAAATAAATAAATATCCCTGAACAATTTACACAAATTTAATTTAACTCCAAACTAAGCAAGTCAATACTTGTAAAATAATAAACTTTACTTTTTATCAATTTCAATTACATTTATAAAAAAAATGATTAAAGGGTTTTTTACAATAATGGAGAAGTTTCCTGTTCTTTTCTTAAATCAATTCTAAAAAATATGGTCAAATTATACAAAATATGATATTATGATTGTAATATCTCTTTAAATTAAACATACATACTTATACGAGAGCCAAACTGAAAGTTTTTAGAACTGGCAACTTAAAAGCATTATGTTAAAAAAATAAGTTTAAATTTTGAAAATAGAACTCTTTACCAATAATATTGAGTATACATTTCATTCATTTGTCATTTGTTTTACGATTTGGCGGCAAATTGAAAATTGTCTGTGCACGTCAGAATGAATTTAAGCCGAGAAAATTTTCGTGCAATGATTTTTTATGACTTTCGATGTCATATAAGTCAACAATAAAGTTATGATAGACTTCGATTGGCTTTTCACGATGAAGCCCCATCTCGTGCCACAGTTTACAACTGGTTTAATGAATTCAAACGTGGTCGAACTAATCTCACCGATGATTTGCGTGAGGGACGGCCTTCTACAGCGACGACTGAAGACAATATCAGTGTTGTGCGGCGTATGATAGAGACTGACAAAGAGTGACCTATCAGCAGATTCGGACAAGTCTAGGCATAGGTATGAGTCAAGTGCACAAAATCCTCCATGAACATTTAGCGGTCAGGAAGCTTTGTGCCCGCTGGATACCGCATAATTTGACCGAGGCTCAAAAACTCCGCCGTGTTAATTGGTGCCGAGAAATGATCCAAAAATTTAACGGAGGTGACTCAAATGCTGTGTTCGACATACTAACGGGTGACGAAAGCTGGATTTACTGTTATGATCTGGAAACCAAAAGACAGTCTGCTCAGTGGGTGTTTCCTTCCGAAGAGTTGCCAACTAAAGTAAAGAGAGGTCGAAGTGTTGGAAAAAAGATGGTGGCCTCGTTCTTCGGAAAGACAGGTCATTACGCGACAGTTGTCTTAGAGGATCAGAAAACGGTTAATGCAGAGTGGTACACTAACAACTGTTTGCCACTTGTCTTGGAAAAAGTTCGAGAGAAACGACCTCGCAGCAGGATCCTCCTTCATCACGACAATGCCTCGTCGCACACCGCCAGGCAAACGATCGACTATTTGGCGACCTCAGACGTGGAATTACTGGGTCACCCGCCGTATAGCCCCGACCTCGCACCCTGCGATTTTTATTTATTCCCGAAAATAAAAGAAAAACTTCGAGGAAAACATTTTATGGACGCCGAAGAAGCAGTGGCTGCGTTTCAAAACGCCGTCAAAGAGACCCCTAAGGCCGAGTGGGCAAGGTGCTTTTCTCAATGGTTCCATCGAATGCAGCGATGTATTGATGTAAATGGACGCTATTTTGAAAAGTTATAATTAAACTAATAACTTGCTAGAATGCTTAGTTTTTGATTTTCTAAGAACTTTCAGTTTGACCCTCGTACATTGAGGTATGGCACTAAACTTTAAAATAGTTTAATAACGTCACAAGAGTCTATTAAATAGTAAATTATTATAAATATAAAATTATTGTAATAAATTCAATTATTTTGACAGTGACCTGTTAGTTTTAATCTACACTTTTTGTTATTACTTGGAATGTTCAATTATTAACAGTAGAATACTTCTCCATCGCTAGAAAGAAAAGCAAAAACGGGTAGAATAATTAAATTCTCAGCTCTGTGTCTCTAGACAAATGGCAAACGCTTCCTATCTATTCTATTCTAATAAATATTAACGCCTTAGCAATATCGTTCATCAGTTGGTAGCCAAATGTACTACGAGATAGCAAACGCTTAATCTATTCGATCGCTAACAAAGTTGTTTATGTTTCCGAATTTCATTCCGTTCATTTCGCTCTCAAATGTCATTTTGAAGTGTAGCGCGCGAGTTGTATAGTGATTTGTAAAAATTTGAGACAGTTTGTCTTCTATTTTTTTATCTAGCAGTTTAGTTGTTGGACTTGACTGCTTGAGGTCCCGGGTTCGAATCCCGACGAACAGAGTTTTTAATAGGTAGCCAAATGTTATTGTAGTCTAAACGATTTTCGATCCGACGAAAAGAGTTTTTAATAGGTAGCCAAATGTTTATTTATTTATTTAATTCTTTATTGTACACAATTTATGACTTGAAATATGGACAGTGATAAACAGAAATGCACAAAAGGATTTTACGAAACATCAGAATACTTCATTCATTTTATCGTTAACCGTAGCCAAGTGGCCGGTTTGACAAACGAATTCTACTAGAAGCGAACGACAATAGACGAACGCCAAACATTTGAAGTTATCGCTACAAAATGGCGAATATTTTGATCAGCTGACAGCTGTGTGGAAGTGAAAGTGTGTTTATGTGATTGTTATTGTATGTTTTGGTGATTTTTAAACGCCACCACCAAGATAATTTAATGCCACATCCTCACACTTTTAATTCGTCCTTGAGGACTTTGCTGGGGTCTCAATAGGTCTCCATGCCACTAACATTAACATAAACTACGATAAGGGCTTTGTAACTGAGTGATATCATTGTTCATTGTTTGGTAGTTTCTTATAAGAATGAAAGGGCTTTTTAAATAAATGTAGGAAAGTATTAGTACCTTTCCATATAGTGTAAAAGAATTGGAAATTGCTATGGGTTTTTGGTTGCTATAAAACTCTTCTAATTCTTTAAGTAATATTATAATTACTATATTTTAGTGTTTTTTTTAAAAAAAGTAGCTTCACGCCCATATCCCCTTAGAGGTAGGCAGAGGCACAACCAGGGCAGCCACGACCAGCTGAAGACACTAATGCCCCGTTCCTATAATCAACGAATCGTAATCCGTCAACTAAACCATTCGTAGTTTGTTCAAAAGTAACGAAGCGTTACCAATATTTTCAAAAAATGTTTAGTATCAACAGTCGGAAACGAGCAACCGTTGTTAGTAATCTTACTAAGCGTACAAAATACTACCATCCGTAATCAAAACGACTCGTTTTTTGAATATAGGAACCGGGCATAAGTCCTACAATGTGATAGGTGGCAAGCCTATCGCCAACCGGGCACATTTCCAATCCCGAGCAACGTTTTTTTTAATTGGAAAAATCCAATTTTCTTTTTGTTGCCCGACCCGGGACTCGAACCCGGGACCTCAAGCAGTCAAGTCTCAACTTTTCACAAATCACTATAAAACTCGCGCGCTTCAAAATGACGTTTGAGAACGGAATGAAGGGAATTAAATTCGGAAACATAAACAACTTTGGTAGCGATCGAATAGAATAAGCGTTCGCTACCTCGTAGTACGTTTGGCTACCAACTGTCGAACGATATTGCTAAGGCGTTAATTTTTGTTAGAATAGAATATATAGGAAGCGTTTGCCATTTGTCTAGACACTGGTCTTATTATATTTTTTAGTATCTAAAAGTGTTATGACGAAATATTGTTTTTTTATATTTAAAATGAAGAAACGACCTTAAATTATCACATAACGTTATATTTGAAACAGTTTTATATCATATAACTATAGTAACAATGTTAAGCTTTATAGAAGAAAAACCATTATAATTTTGCAAGCAAACAATGATGAAGCATTGATATTTCATTTTTAATACAACATATTTAAATGGTATTAATTATAAAATTTATTTATTAGTAAGTTTAAGGTAGAACTATTTTCTGGGCTGTAAGTTTGTTAGCCCCTATTTATAACAATTATATTTTGGAATGACATGCATCATGATGCGGGTTTTACGAACATTGGGGACATTCGATAAATTATTTTAACATGCAGAAAATAAAGACATTAAACAGTTCTATCTATTTATAGATTTAGATTATAAAAAACTATAATAATGATGGAACAAGAAACAATCTTCCTAATATGATTGGAAGTGATAATGTATATAAAATAATAGTCGACGAAAGACATTAATGAATTCTAGACGAATTTTCCTGGTTTTGTGTATTGAAATGCCATTAGAACATAATATAGAAGCGACTGATATATACTTTACAATATGGAGTACAAATTAAAAAGCCTGTGATTTTAAAGGCATTATAGCAGACATAAAATAGTTATGATTAAATTTAAAGCTACAAAGCCTACGATTAAAAGTCTTAAATAAGAATTGTCTAAGAGTTGACTGCAGTTGTTTAAAGCCAAAAGGTTACATTTTTTTTCGTTTTAAGTGGACAGTTTGTTATATAATGCAAGCGAGAATGTCGCATCTATATTAATGACTATAAGGCATATCGACACTAAACTCAAGGAAAGCAGTCAAAAGAAATTGAGGCGTGCAGATCTACAAGAGGCTTTCTAAGATTTAGGAGTCGGCGTCAGTCTACGATATGATCACCTGCTGATAAGCCTTATCGTCGCAATCTGACGCATCAATATCGTAAGGGCAACGCGGTGAATCGTCGTGTGTATCAACGATGTACGATTTTTTCGTGTCTACATCGAACATCTTATCAAATATCCTTTGCGCCTCCATATCGGGACTGTATCGATCGGGGATCGCGTCCTGAAGTTTTAAAATGTATGATTTACGTATGTGTTAGTAAGAAATTATTGCGAAAGCATGAGTAGATTACACACACAAACAGTCTTTGGGAAATACATTATTATTTCACTTAGGTTTTCTTCTGTAAGACTGACAAGTGAGTTAACGGACCGCCTGGTGTTGATAACCGGTACCCCTACGTAGATAAACCAGTTAAATATTAGGCCAAAAAAACATTGACTTAAACACATCGGCCCGTTTTCCTATAAAAAGAAGGTTTCAAATAAAATATACAATTCATTTTAGAAAAATCTAAATAATACTCACCAGCACGGTTCGATCCATGTGTTCGGCTCGCACTGTTTCCTCATAAGTGTAGTCATGGGTTTCAGCTGATGAAGGAAGATTCCACGGTTCCGATCCTTCAGGACTCGACGCTCGTTCAGGTTTAATATCTTGATTTTCACGATCAGGCCATGGAGAACTTGTAGCCCTTGTTTCAACAAGATCAGGTGGGGTAGGTGCTGGAGCTGGAGATGCAGTACTATCAGGCGGTTGTACTGTTGTGGTCGTGGCCAAATTAAAAGCTTGAAGGTTATGCAGAGCCGTCGTAGGTAGACGGACGTGACGAACTCCTGGTCGAGTTAATACAGGCTTAAGTCCAGCAGGCCCAATAAGACGCTGCAGTAACAAGGCGTTAGTAGCTCCCCCTTCACCACCAACTGTTAAAATTTTTGGTCCTCGATTTGTAACGATTGCTATTTGTTGACCCCCTTTCACCATTGAGACTGGTAAAATGTAATTTGCTGGCATTAAGACCGCTGTGGCAGGTTTGCCTGCTGTTCCCCGAGCGACAGTTATTGTTTGTCCATCAGCTACTATAACGTTGCGTTGAGGCTGTTGCTTAGGCGGTGAAGTGGTTGCAGCGTTTGCAGTCTCATTTTCAAAAGTTATTTTTCTGACCACTTTACGTGGACTATCCTGTGGGGAATGGCTATCTAAACAACTTTCCGTACAGTCTCCTTGTGAAGTACCACAACTACTATCTTCTGATCCCATAGTCCGACATGTATCCTCGCCATGAACGGGACTCATATCACGACCAGGCCTTCGAGATCCACTAGAACTCTTTTTACGTTTAGAAGAACCGGATGGATTTGAAGGCGGATTAGAACGTCTGCGAGGTGCAGGTTTATCTTTATCTGGCGAATTTTCCACCTGCTCTTTGTACTCTGCTAAAATATATAATATTCTTTGTGTAGTCTGTTCATCTTCTAAAGGCTTTTGAGTAGATGTTTTTGGTGGCACAGTATTAATTTTCATGGAACTCGGAGGATTAGAGGAAGCCTTCGGTCTAGATTTTGATTTGGAGCTCACTTTAATAGATTTCTGTGAATTTGTATTTGATGAGCCTTCAGTTGCAGAGTCATTAGCGTTGTGAGCGATTTGAATATGCGCTGATGAGGGTGAATCAGCAACTCCTGTGGAATCTGGTGAACGAGCAAATGAAGATGTCGTTGGAGTTGTGACTATCGGTTTCCGATTAACATAAGCGACATTTAAGGAATGGCTATTCCCAATTGAATAGAAAACTTGTTGTGTGGTTTCTGTACTAGAGGTGCTAATGGGCGAAGAACTGCCCGTGGTATCAGTCGATGTTGTAAGCAATTTGTTACTGAAACTACTATTGGAATTTGAATTTGGCTGAACTGTGCTCCTTTCTTTAACTTGTTCTAGTACCATATCAAATTCTCTAAGTTGTTCAAGAGTTGAAGAACTCATTTGTGATTCAGTTGATGACTGACTATCCGAAGGAACTTTTCTTGTTGTTTGATTTTGAGGCAAACGAATGGTTTGTTGTCCTAGTGGTGGAGCAGCAGTTAAGACTAGTTGCTGATAGAGAGGTTGATTTGTACCACCTATAACGTTCCTTTGTATTTGAAAAAACGACGGTCGTACAACTCTCGCTCCAGACACCATCTGTGGAGTTTTACTCAGCATAGGCAGCTTGATTCGCATTTGTGTCAGAACCGGTTGCGGTTGCGTTTGACTATTGCTTTGGGATGTTTCTGTTACAACTCCTAAGTGGTTAGTAGAATCCTCATTCATTGTATCTGAATTAGAATTGCTCGGATTTTGTGGAATTATCTTTATAATAGAAGGTTCAATTTCAGTTTGTTGTTTCTGATTGTTTTCGTCAACAATGTCACTACTAGGTACGGTTATAAGGTTTATGGTTTGGCCTCCACCTATGTTGACAGGGATTTGTCGCGTGTATATAACACCTCCAGGCATAGTTTGGATATTCATAGGAGCAATAGTTTGTTTTATTTGTTGAACTAGATTTGACTGTGCGGGCTGCTGAGATTGCGTAGTTTGAGCTGGTGATTTTCTTAACAACAGAGGAGGGCTATTTATTTGACTTATATGTTCAAGATTTATCGAACTATCATTTGATTGACAATCAATACTTTCCGTGTTTGTGTTTGATGACGATGACATATGAGAGTTATTGGTATTTATATCATTATTTTTTTGGTTGCTGTCTTGAAAAATCTGTTTACCAAAAGCTTGGTTAAATTTTGGCAAACTAGTTGATTTTTCCGTCGCAGGTGTTTTGTTATGAGAAGAGTTTTGGATAAACTTTGCATAATTTTCTTCATACATAGAACGTGATTTTATTTCTTGTTGAGAGTTGTTGCTTTCTTTAGAATGCGTTGTTGAGTTATGAACAGAATTTTGAGCCACTTCTTGAGACTCCGATGTTTTTGGAACTGTTGGCACATTAGCCGTTTCAATAGGTTGAAGTCTCAATACCATACTTCGTTGATGAGGAGCATTTAATTGAATAGATTTTCCATCTGCAGATTTGCAAACAAATTGAACCATTTTTTGTTCATTCGACCCCTGAACATTTGTCAGATTTGTCAACAAATTTACTCTTTTAAGTAATTGGCCTGAAGCATTATTTTTGGGATTTCCAGTGTTAACAATGTGAAGAAGTTGGTTCCCTCCTTGTTGCAAACCAGCATCTACTAAGGACAAACTACTATAGGAACCGGAATGTTGAACTGTACTTGAATTTGCATTTGAACTAGCTACTTTATTTTGAACAATATGTAATACTGGAGTCGAATTTGGTGAATTGATTACTGAATTTTGAGGATTATCAACTATAGTAATTTGATTCCCGGATGTATTTTTACCTTGTACAATATGTAAGACTTGAGGTGTTACATTTTGACCTTGCAGGTTATTTTCTGATCGGTTTGTTTGATTTAAAGGTGGTGGCAGTATTTGAGCTAATGCTTGTTGCAAGGCCATTGCGTTTATTGCCGTCGTTTTTGTAAAGTTATTTGTTGAACTATTGGTTGTACTTACACCAGTTTGCCGAATTTTTTGTGACAAAATATTTACAAGCGCATGAGCTCTAGTACTAGTTACGTTTTCGGAATTTGGAGTTATACCAGCAGCATTCATAGCATGAGCAATTTGATCGGGTTTTTCAGACGGTTGCCCATTTTGATGCTTTTGTTGAGTAGGAGAATCAGATTTACCATGTTTTTCAATCTGTTCAAAAATTATAGAGTTGTGAGAATCAGATTCTAGCGAAGAATTATTATTATACGAACAAGTCACATTGTTTATGTGTTTGTTAACTAAAGTTTGTAGTTCGTTTTCTTCGGTTGAACTTTTTTTATCTTCAATATTTTCTGACAATTTATTAATAGTTTCTATTTTCTCGACACAACTAACATCATTTACAATATTTCGGTTATCTGAATTAGAATCACTTTGTGAGTTCATAGATATTAAATGGCTATTTTGTTCGTAGCCTTGCATTAATGGCAAACTAAGGTCAGCAGTTGTTAGTTCAGTGTACTCCGTTTTCATAGCAGATTGTGGTTCGTCATTAGGACTATTTTCAACTGAACATTGAGATGGACTAGCATCTGACACTTGAGTAACGCGCGGATCACATGTAACAGGATTTTGTGCCGCTGCACTAACAGGAAGCTGGCCAACTTGTACGACTTGTACTACTGCTTCCACAGGAGCTGGTTCAATAAACTCAGTGCTATATAAGTAGTGTGGAATCACGTCAAAAACACTATTCTTTTTATGCATTTTTTTATTGTTTTGCTTATCTTGTAAAACATTTTGGCTTAATTCAACAGCAGTCTGTCTAAAAAAAGATCTAACTTTCTCACGTAGTTGGATAAAGGAAATGTATCGTTTAACATTTTGTAATTGGTCCATTTTTGCATTAAAAACTTTTGGAGATTTATGAAAATGCTCGTAACATTGGGTTCTTAAAACCGGCTGATAGTGTTTTACGTCCGACAGAATCGCAGCCGAAATTTTTGAAATAGTGTTTCTGTCTTTCAAATCTTGTATGACTCTGCCGGACCTCTCACCAAAACCCATATTTAAACTAGGTTCATCAACATCATCTGTTTTTTGAAGTTCCCTATATTCTGCAGATATTTCCTCTGCGAACGTTTGATGTAATGGATCGAATTTCTGCTCTAAAGCTTGACATTTGTCTGCGAAAATGTCAAGAACTTCACCTCTTTCTAAATTAATATTGCCTTGTTCTCTCGCAGGCCAACATTTTTGTGTATTTGTAACATCCACAGTCTCATTATGGAATGATCTCGAATATGAAAATTTTATTGAACTATAATAATCAATTAGTTTGCAATACTCTTTGCTATAAGCCGATTCCTTAATAACAGCAAGAGTCATCTTTGGGAAGTCAATGTTTTTACCTTTCCTGTATTTTTTTGCGCCTCTATGATCATATGTTTCAATTTTACGTTTTAATCCTTGCTTCAGGGGCGTATTATTACAGTTAAACTCTTCTTTATCGCATACTATTTTATTCAACTTCGAGTAGGTTTTAGTGGGTATCTTTACGGTATAAATATTATCGTCACCATTGATAGTTTCTTTTTGAGAGCAAAATACTTTATTTTTTAATAAATTTACTGTATCATATACTCTATTTGACATCGGAAAACAGTAACAGGTTCCAATAATGGGGTCTTTATAGATAGACCCTTTTAAAACAACATCAGAATTACCTTTATAAACTAGTGTAACACTGTTATCGACTTCTTTACAACTATCAGAACTACTTTTAATTGAGATGTCTTTCAAAGCATGATGTTGTTGGCTTTTCTGGTTCATATTTTCATAGCAAGCATTTTTATTCGCAAAAGGTAATTCTAAAATTTTATTATCAGGACAGTCATCTCTGATCAAACTTATATTTAATTTATCGCATTTATTTACAGAAGATTTATCTATATATTTTCCATTTACCGACTCTTGAAGAGATAGCATATTTCTATATTTTACATCAACTGTGTCTTGCCTGTTTCTTTCTAATGGCGAAATATTCAAACTATTTTTATAATTATCAATTTTTAACTCAGTTGTATTTATTGTTAATTCTGTGCACTTTTTATTAAGTTCAAATAAACAATTTTCCTTTACAGCTTTTGTATTGCAAGGCCGATTGATGTCATTGGAGTTCTTTCCTTTCATATTTGTGGCAGTACAGTACGTATTTTCATTGTTTTCTTCAATATTTTCTGTGTATACTGCATGATTCTTTGCATTATTCAAATAAGGCTGACAGTTTAGTTTGCTAATTAGTGATTTAGCAGTTTTAATATCATTAATTCCTACAATAGCACATTTTATTTTGTCATCATTTACATCTTTCTGTAAGTTAGAATTAGGGTTAATAGGTAGATTCTCATCTTCATTAATATTATCACTGTCTTGTATTGTCACTACGTAAATTGGGATGTTATCTTTATTTTCCGAAACATTGTTTACATTTTGTGACGAAATTCGATTTAAATCGACACTTCTCTCATTATATTGGTTAACTATTAAAGTCGCTTTTTCAGTGTTACGTTCGACGTGTACATCAGTTTTTGAACAATTACTATTTGCACTGTCGTCAGTAAACTGATCTTCTAGTATCGAGGAAAACATATCCTTTTCGTTAATACTTTCTCCAATACAGTGTGAGGGAAATATGTCACAGTTAACATGAGATTTGAGATTTCGGCTACTTGTGTCCTTATTATTTTTTTTTGAAAAAACGTACTGTTCGTCAATTAATTTATTTGTACATAGCAATGGAGGTTTACCGGTTGTAATTTTATCAATAGTTTCTTCGTTTGCCACAATTTCATTGGACGAACAACTATTCATCTGAATGTTTTGTTCCATATTTTCATAGTTACGTTTGGAATTAACTGCATTAGTTTGTAAAAAAATAGTATTTTCTCTGTTGTCACAAAGTACCGTACCAATAGTAGCTGTATCTACATTATTTGTTATGATTTTATTATCACATTGAAAGTTTTCTCGTCTATTCTCATTGTTACTTTCAGGATGAAATTCTTTAGTTTGTGAAGAAACAGATTTTACTTCGTCATTACTAGTGTGATTTCCCGGTGTAGAAATACAATCGTTTTTTTTTCGACTATTATTATTACCACGGGACGAAATTACCTCACTGATAATGCAAACTTCAGTAATACCAGGACAGTCACTTTGACTATCCATATTTTCACTATTTTTTGCTAAACCAGCATGTTGTTCAACGAAATCATACAGTTCACTTTGAATTTGTATCGGTTTTATTATAACAACTTGATCTTTGGAATTTTCATTTGTCGCAATTGTCCCGGTAGAAAAGCTACTAATGTTTTCCTGAATATTATCGTTTGTGTTTTCTAATGGCAGTTTATTGTGGAGGACAATAGTATCTGTTGCAAGGTTGTCGCTGATAGTAAGCTTTTCTACGGTAGTAGATTCTACGGCAATATCAACTGTATCGCTTTTAAGTAGCGGGTTATTAACAATGTCCGCCTTAACTGTATAAGTGCAATCTTCATTTATTACATCAACTCGTTCTCCTAATGCAGCTTCATCGTTGTATTGCCTTATATCCCGTGCATCATCTTTGTTTTCTTTTACAGAACTATCAACTACTTCAGTTTTAACTGGAAAACAACAATCATTGTCATTTGTATCGTTCTCAAGATTACCTTTTTCACTTTTGTTTACAGTACCGCTCTCTTCTGCAGTATTCGTTAATTTCCTTTTAAGTAGGGAACTATTAACCAACTCATTTTCTTCTTCATACCCTACAACATAGTTGTCCATAGGAAAAATTCTATTTGCCTCAAGGACTTCTATCGTGCTCTGTAATTTGACAAAATCTTTATAAAAATTAGAACCACCTGTGTCGCTATTTCGCGTGTTTTCTTTGTTTATTTTTAAAGTAATATTATTTACAGAAGCATTATTTAATTCACTTTGTATACATTTTTCAACACAGCTGTAATCAGTGTCTCTCTTGTCTATATCAGTGCAATTTTCATTGCTTACAACTTTATCAGTTACAGCAATATTTGTATTTTTTTTTAAATGTTCATGCACGTTTTCTAACGAAATATGATCGCTGGGGAAATTAATACCTTCTGATTCACTCCCAGATATTGCATCATGGCTATTCTTTATAGTAGTAGTACACTCTGTTGTTACATCAATAATTACTCTTTGCGTTAGTAATCTATCATCGACCATTTCATCGATTTCTGCGGCAGTATGGTAATTTTGTTTTCGATGGCTATACTTATCACTTTGATTATCATTATTATACTGACTGATCAAGACAGAAATTTTGTCATTGTTTTGTTGTTTTATTTTCAAAAGATCCTCCAAACCAGAAGTCTCGGAATCGTCATTTATATACTCTTTGTTTGATGTGAAAATAGATTTCCCTAACGTATTATTTTTAGTTATATCATCCATATCATTAGACCTGAATTTACTTTCAGTTTTCATACGAGGACTACAATAACTATTATTTTCCATATGTTCCGAATTATTTACATTACTATTGATTACGTATTCATCTGCAGTATTTAAAGTGTATGTATTTGATTTATTGTATATTTCATTATAAGGGTTATTCGGCTCGATGGTTTTGATCAATTCACATTCTAATATTGAACTTGGTATAGTTTTAATAATGTTGATTAGGTCTTCATGTGTTTCACTTTTTTCTAGACAAGCACTATCTTTGTTTGTCTCGTAACTTTCTTCAATACAGTCTTGAGAAAATACATTTTTCGGACTTTCTGTTATTCTATATATTTGTTCTTGGCAATCAGTTATTTTATCGTAATTATTCAAATTAATATTATTATTGTTGCAGCTATTTGAATTATTAAAATTAAGTTTATTATCCTGCAAATCTTCGGTGCTTTCTTCATTTGGTGTTAAATTTTTACTTTTGTAAGAAACATTATCCTCATTTTCTTTTTCTAATACAATGGTATGACATGATTTCAACTTTTTCGTAAAATATCTGGTGTCGTCAAGTTCGCAAATTTTATTTTTATTGATAATATTGCTTACAAGCTTTCTTTTTAAAATGTTTGACGGATTTGAAATCGAAAGTTTACGACGTTTTTGCAAATTTTCGCTCCAATTGCAATGATTCACAATAAATTTAGTCGCTAAGTTAGAAAGAGTAGGAAAACCTCTAATCTGTATACCGTCCGATTTCTTCAAATCTTCTGAACAATAGCCTTCATTTATTGTTTCGAAAAGTACGTTTCGATGCAATGTTTGTTGTTTGTTTAAAACGCTTATATCAGATTTACCTAGCATCCAATCAGAAAAGCATTTCTCAACATTCAAGTGAAAATTAGAGCTGATATTGTTCTCAGCAATTTCCTTTAACACCACATGACTAAACTCTCGAGTAGAACCATTTAGTGGTTTCTGTATGTCATTTATATCTGACTTCGTTTGTACCCAGTCGGAACAGCATTTCATGACATTTGAGTGACTTACGGGAAACAATAAGCTTTTATCGACACAATTAAAATTTATAGCAAAAACTTTTATGTGTAAAACATGTATATCAGGTTTTGTAAGCATCCATTCAGAGCTGCATTGGACAGTAGAATGAGCATGGGCGGAAATGTTAATGTCAACTGCCTGACAACTTTTATCTGCTAGTTCATTGGATGATATAGCAAAGTCGTCAAGTAGTGATGGAGAGTTCGGTATTAATGGCTCTTCTACGTAAACAGGAAAATCGTCTAAAATTGATAAAGACCCACTTCTCACTAAAGTTCCAGACGACTCAAAATTGTCTTCCATTTGTACTTCGTGTATTTGTTTGTATTCATCAATTGAATCATTTTGTTTTTTGAGATCCGTTACATGCGTATCGTCACTCCTAAGTAAAGGAAAGAGGGAATCTTTAATTGATTTATTCTCTATATTTTCAACTTGATTGTCACGTGTATGAACAACAGTAAGTGAATTTTGTTTGAAATCATGTTTTGCGGTAGTTTTATTCATCATACAGATGTCACCTTTTGTCTCCCCAGAATGTAAATTTAATATAGGCGCATGGTCCTTTGGTTGTGAATTCGCTTGGTTTCCACCTTTTGACTTATCGAAAATATTTTTTATCTGACTCAAATGTTTCGCATCAGTTGGGACAGACGAATCATAACTTTCGCTTGAAGAATCGTCTATTTCAATAACTTCACTGTACGTTTTATTTTGTGAAGACTTACTGTTACTTTTATCATCATTACCACTCAATGGTGCAACCATACTTTTATTTAATAACACCGTACACTTTTTGTTAAATCTATTCTGATGCAGTTTGAAGTTTGTATGATCAATGTTAGATATTTTAAAATAACCAAATTCTGTTTTGAAACTAAATGTAGTGCCTTTAATATCTTCTTCATCATCACTGCTTAAACTAATTGTTTCTATGGGAGCAGTGGCGTTTGGTCTTGTTGCGTTTGAATAAATGGCTTCTGTCACGTGTGTCTTTATGTTTACGTGTCCTTTCGTTGGTACCAGCGGTTGTTTTATATTTACAGTACATTTAGTGAGGTTGCCCATGTTTCCTAACAATAATGATTTTATTGAAGGATCTTCAAATAATGAGTTAACATCCATTTGAAGCTTGCCAGAGATTGTTGCCCTATAAACATTTCCACCCGATATGATTATTCTTATCTCCCTTTTTGCTGGGTCTTCATTGGACTTCCCTCCTTTTCTAGGCAATTCCTGTATGGTGATTTTTTCTTTAAGATATCTTAAATATTTAGTCTCTTCTGAAGAATCTAGGCTACTTTGAGCTGTTTCGATTCCTTTCTCTCTATTCATTTGTGAATTAAGTTCAGTATTTTTTGTATTAGCAATACAACTTTTTTCAGTAGCTCCTTTTTTATTTCTAAGTTTGCAATCAATACTTTCTACTATTTTTGGAGGACAATTTTTTTTAATTTCTGTATTACCTGTATTTTGAGTAGTGTTATTAGATGAGTTTTTGTTAAGTTTTAGGGTACTTGATACAAGACTTCTTTGAATTGTTCCACTTTGTTTGCTGTTTACAGAACATTCTGATTTGTTTACTTTTTTATATTTATAGTCAGTTATGCGAGAAGTATCACTTTTTTCCGTAGCTTGCAAACAGTTCTCATTATCATTTGCAATTTTTGTACTTGTCACTTTTCTCGGAGTTTCAATATGTTTAATTGAATTGAGATGGTTACTACTATTGTCTTTATTAATATTAGAAACTTCCAGATTTTCTTTAGTAGTTCCAATTGTTTTGTCCATTTTTGTTATTCCAGTACTATTTGTCTGTGATTTAGAAGAATGCACCGACAATTTGTCTTCGTCATTCGTGGAGTACTTCATTTTATCTGTGTCATGACTATGAACATTTGTTGTATCGTGATTAATCGTCGAAATAACATCATCTGTTGTAGTTTGGGGTAATAACGTTATATCATTTCCATCTTTAGATAACGTCGAAGAAATCACAGCCTTTGTCGGGGTTACATCGAAATTTGCTATCTCATTTTCCTGGGACTTGTTATTTGAGTCTGCATTAGTCGTACTTATAGTATCTCGATCATTCTTCGACGATCGCAACCATATGGTACGACATTTTGTTTTGACACCCTTTTTATTTTCTTTTAGTTTATCTTTTTTTGCCACATAATCTCCAGTATTTAATTTACGTGCAGGATGACCTTTGTATTTTTTAGTTTTAATAGATTTTACATTATTGTCTTTATTATTTTGAATGGAATTAATTTCTGAATCAGACGGAGATTGCAAAAGTGGACTATAAGTAAGGGCGATGGGTTCAGCAGAACTAAATTGTTCGATTTTTCGATTAACAATTGATAACCTTTTCATTTTTATTCTTTCGGATTCTTTGCAATCTTCTTTATTTATTAACAGTCTTTTCGTATGTGGTGGTACCTGATCTTTTTCTTTTACTTGAAACGAAACCACCATTTTATCACATTTCTCACTAGAAATATTTTCGTCATTAATATTTAAAGCTTCGTCTGAAACTTTTTTATGAATTACTGCGTTATCTTTTATGGAATATAAGATTTCACAAGTCTGCAAGGGTGTTGATATCCGATTACATCTGATGTTTGGATCTTTACCATTATTGTATACAATGGGATTGGGAGATAAATTATCATGGCAGCTTTTAGTGTTAATATGTTGTAACTTGGATTCTTTGACAGGCATATTTTGTGACGTTATACTAGTATGGGCATCACGTTCAAGGTTGCTTGCATTTGACGCATCGGAACATTCGATTGTATTATCAGTCCCAAAAAAAGTTGTGTGATTATGGTTTTGCATAACTGGAGATGTACACGTGACTTGCGATGTTAATGCATTTTCAACTATTAAAGGGTTGACTATTGGTGCAACGAATTGCGTAGATTGGTATAACGTCAAATTTGGTATTGAATTTAATGTCACATGTGTACTCGATGTACATAGACTTGGAGATGCTTCTTGAACTTCAATTGATGGAAATGGATTGTATAACAATTCCGAACCCACTAACATAATACTATTGGTAGTTTTTCGATGCGACGTCAGAATAACGGTTGCTGGATTCAATACTTTAACTTGATTTGTAACTTTGTTTACATTTTGTGTAGTGGGGCACAATATTGTAGTAGTATTATTATTGTTTTTAGAAAAACTTTCTTTAGTTTCCGACTGCGAAGAGCACATATTAGAAGAAGCTGTCACTACTGTTGAAATGAGTTCATTGGAAATAATTCTTGGTTTTGTATCTGCTTTATTTTGAGAGAATGGCTTAGTTTGATTAAGACATTTTGATAAATCTTGACGCTGGCTTTTCGCAAGGCATGTGTTCACCTTTGTATCGCTTTTAGTCGCCAAACCTGAAGTTATTCCAGTCGATGAACTTTGTGAGTTCAATGGCCAATATACTTCATCATCTGACAACATCTCACCAATTTCTTGTCGCAAATCATCATCCATTAATTCTCCTAAAAGTTCATAATCCGAATTTTGTAAACCAGAAATAAAGGGATCAGCAGATTTTAACTGATCCCTATTTGATTCAGTTGGTACTTTGTCTAAATTTTGAGATTTACGGGAATCTGATTTTTTTATTGTATAAGGTTGTGATATATTGGGTGATCTTGCTGTTTTAAGTAGAGTGATATCTTTACTTTTCTTAATAGCTTCACTCGGCGTCTTATGTTCGGTAACTGTATCTTTTGTATCTTTCATTACATTTGAATTGGAGTTTTGAAGCGCAATGTCAAGGGGATTTGGGCCCCTTTTTGGAGTCTTAAGAGCTGATATAGCATCCAATACTGATTTTAGTTCCATTTTTGACTTGTCTACATTTTTATTTTTTTCCACATATTCCCATGGTGCCTTAGTATGTTTTTTAACAGTTCTCGATTTTTCTAAATTTGATTCATTTGTCAGTTTAAGTATACTTGGGTGGGTTGCAACTCTAGGAGACAAAGTCGAATGTATGACTCTCGTATCAATATTGTGAAATGAATTTGATGTCAATTGTAATGCCGTGTTTTCAATAGCATTACTATTATTGGAAGAAGTTATTATACGGGTGGTGTCAGTAGAATAGTTCGATTTTGCCTTAAATTGCATTTCACACGGCTTAGACTCTGGTGTAAGTGCAGGACTATCCAATTTCTTTGATTGTGTTCTATACGAATCTAATAATGATTTCTGCCGTGTAAGCGAACGTAGCTCATTTCTGTCTTGTTCCGTAAGCAAAGTTGGTTTCAAAGGCATTGTGCTTCTGTTTTCGTTGTTAGACATAAGGCTACTCGTGACTGTTATATTTTTTTTCATTACACTAGTTTTACCACAATAAGATTTGATTGGCCCATCTGCTTTCTTAGCTTGTGATGTATTATTGTTTATGTTACTGGATTTATTAATCCGCAGTAATGATATGTCATTCGGGTTCAAATTTCGAATATTTTCCAGATTATCGTCTTTCGTTTTAGTTAAAACTGGTGCATTTAACATATTTCTACGAATTATATCTTCAAGTATTTCATTTGCTTGTTTCGCTTTGATGTCGTTTTGTTTATTCTTATGCATATAGCTAAGACGTGCAAAGGTATTTGGTGCTTCAACATTTTTATTGGATTGTCTCTGTTTAGTAGCAGGAGCTTTATCTTTTGTGAGATATTTTTGTGGAATGCTTTTTCCATCAGCAACACCTGAATTTATAGACTGTTTAACTACTTTAGGATAATCTTGAAATTGTTTTTGATCCGAAGTTTTACATACTTCTTTGACTACGGACTGAGAAGAGATAGATATAATAGGTTGTTTAATAATTTCGGGTGATCTGCTTGGAGCTGGAGCTTTATTAAAGTGACCAGTATTTGATTTAAGCTTATTCTGAGCTACATTCGATTGAATATTAGGTTTCGAGACTTGTGTTACGTGTGAGCTTAATTTGTATACTCTATTCAGAAAATCTTGATATTGTTTCTGCCCATTTTCTAAAGGACTCATAGTTAAATTACCGCTCTTTACAAAATCTTCAAATTGTTTTTGATTGGGTGTCTTGTATGTTGGTTTTATTGATGATGGCGTAGACACTATACTAGATTGACTAGGGACGGAAGCATGACCAGTAAATGTATTTTTATGAGTCAATTTATTGCTTTTTGTTACACCTACTGTATTCTGTTTGGGATCAGTTTTTCTGCCAGTATTATTATGAGCAATGATTGCATTATCAATGATTTTGTTGCTCAATTTATAATTTTCTGTAGGTAGTGTTTGAATTTGCTCCACTAAATAATTATTTTTATGTGGTAAATTACCAGTTGATTCATTTTGAGTAAATTTGGACATGAGAGGTATAGCAACTTCTTTTGAATTTATTTTGACATTCGTATCCCCAGCAAGTATTTGGGAGTGGCAAACATTGTTACATTTTAGTTTAATTTGTTGGCTTTGAATATTTTTTTGACGTCGATAATCTAAAAGGCTTTTTAAACGTCCTTTTGCATGTTCTTTGACACTAGTTTTTGGATTTTGTGTAATTTTCTGTACTTCTTTAAGGCTTACTTTGTTACTATCAGTTAAATATTTTCCACTTTGCATATTAATTTGAGTACCTCGTAAAATTGAAGCTATATATGCAGTATTTCCTACATCACAATCTTGTATATTGAGGTCAGCCTCTGGTAACTTTTTTGGTTCAGATTGACATTTTTCTGGAGACTTTAAATTCAGTTCATCTATTGAAAACAAACCGTCAAATACGACGTTTGGGTCATTAGTTTCAGAATTTAAAGAAGATTTTCCTTGACTATCGTAGTCACTGTCCGTAATGTATGTCCCAATACCAGTCTTTAATTGTTGTTCTCTTAGTCTTTGCTCTAGCTTTTCTTTGGTGTCAGGTTGCTGCGATACTTTCAAACCAATAAGTCTAGATAAAGGGCCAACTGAAGAATCATCCAGATAAGTCTTTTGCTGTAGAGCCAGCAATTTTTCTTTCTTCTTACGCTCCCTTCTTTCTTTTCTCTTTTCTTTTTTCCTTTTCTCTTTTTCTGTATCTTTATTTGAGCTAGACACATTATCATTAGCTTCTATTTTATTCGTAATGTCTTTTTCTTCTTTATTTATACTTTTAGTTCTATCTTTATTTTTCTTTTTATTGACTACCTTCTCTTTCGTATCTAACACTGGATCAAAACTAAGTGGGTCTATTTCAAGAGACTTGTGTTTTTTCTTTTTTCTTTTTGAGGTAACAGGTTTCACTTCAAAAAAATCTAATGTAGACGAATCTAGCGAGGAAGTACTACTATCTGTTTGTTCGCCTTCATCATAATAATCATAGAAGTTAGAATCTTGCCATTCCGTTGCTTCAGGCTCCTCATCAAATTCTACTTCTTGTTCATAACCTGCCATACAATGAAAAATATAATCACTTGTTGCGCCATAGAAGACACAAAAAAGGCGTGTGACAAAAAACTCTCATTACCTTTAATATCATAGCATAGTTCGAGACCGCTGTACCGCGCCTAAGGTATGAGCGCGGCGAGACGAGGAAAAGTATTGACTGTTGCCCGTGTTTACGCTCAGACGGTCTGTTGAAATCGCTTACAGTGTACCGCAATTAAAAACAAAAAACAAATTGCGTGTGTAATAGTTTCGGGATATACGTGTCCAGCTACCTCCATTTCTGTTTTTTAAACTTACACACAAAAGTCAAATGGCATTTGTGTTACTGTTTATATAGAAAATGTACCCAATCCGCCCTAAGTTCGATAAGCACAAAACTTTTACAGTATAATTATTAAATTATTTTTTTATGAAATATCTCAATATCAGTAACTAACTGACAATTGACAATTTAAGACACATTTTAAATATATGCGTCACGATTTCATTCTTGACGCAAGTCTTAGTCATTTTTCTATTCTGACAATCTTTGCATTATGAACTACACAAAAACTATTTTGTCTATCTTGAATCAACAATTTAATTTTTAAAAACTACAAATAAGAAGAATTAAGGTTGGATTCATCTAAAATAATGACAGACCACTCAATAATACTACAGTTGAACGGTTATTAATAATACTCTACAACACGACATACAGGTACATATAACAACATAAAACTTACACATCTATTAGACTACTTACTTAGACTGACAGAAAGATTTAGCACGGATATAAAAATTACATTTGAAACCGACAAATGTAAAATCAACAGCATGATAAAGGCCAACGAAGCAAGACAGACCCATTCAATTTACAACCACAAGGGGAACAATAGAGAGCATGGAAAAAATAGAATTACCCTAATTCTTAGGATACCAACAAAACAAATCTACCGATCACACAGATAAAAAATACACTTAAAACTAAATACAAAGAGAGACTAAACTAAATACTCGACACTTAACTTTTCGCCAGAAATAAAGTAAAAGCCGTCAACACATACGCTATTCACAAACGAAGATACTCTGTCGAAATAATTAAAAGGTTTGACACTATGCTTAGTACTTACAATACTATAGATTTAGAATGAATAGTCGAGGGCTAAACTAGATGCTCGTAATTTGCGTCAAAATAGGTGAAGTGTTTCTAAAGTAGGAGATTGTTGATTGTACCAAATATTAGCTAGTAGTACCGCCGCCCAATATCGATGACCATTCATACACCCAAAATTTCTTAACTTATTTAGCGTCAGAACTAAGAAATAAAAAATTGTTTCAAAACAAGATGAATGTCAAACGTATCAAAAATTAGGTAGAGTGCTAAATATTCATGTCGTAAAAGCGTTATCGCTATAACTCTCTCGGGTCTTAGTTAGTATGTATATTTAGATATTTATTTTAATTAAGTAATTAAATTACTTTTAATTACTAAGTAATTAAAAGTTGAAGATACTTTTTAAGTAATTAAAAGTAATATTAAAAAAATAAAAATTAACGAAAAAAAATTGTAATAATTTAATACATTATTTATTAATTAGTTCAACATAACCAAAATCACCAAATTTAGTATAATTGATAACTTGCACATTTCAATAGATTGAAGGACGAAAGATTAACAAAATGAGACATTTCTAACACTTCACCGTGACACTATTTACTTTACAAGATCAACGAAGCGTGGGAGCGAGAAATCCTTATCAGGCGCAAGTTGCCTTAGAGGAAAAAAGGGAGAGTCAGGTACCGTAAAACTTACTTTTGCTCGAGCCCTAACATCCCGGCCTCAGGTTGGCAACGCACCATCACCAACTTTGGTGTCTCTAGGCGGCGTGAATTTCTTATCATCAGGAAATCCATCTGCTTGTTTGTCTTACAATTTCACATCGACCACACAACTCAATAGACGCCTATTCTTTATAATTTTGCTTTGAAACAATTTTGGCAAATAGTGAGGCACTGCTTTCTTACTGGCCCTTGCAATGACAACACGTCATATTCATAAAAATATATGTAAGATTAGGGATGAGACATATTTAATACAAACAATATATTTTATCCATACGCTTATTTTTATTTTATAAAGTGCGATAGCGGATTATATCGCATTTTGTTATTGCACGTCACATCGCAGCTGTGCAACTCAACGTCTCAAGGTCACACATTTTTGCGGTTGAGAGTAATATCTGTACTTGAATATAATATTAGGTCCTTACATCTGAAATAGGCGTTTTGTAGGGGAAGAACATAAGTCGAATATATTTAATGTAATTTATTTATTTAATCAAAGCATGAACCATTGTTTCCTGTGCATATTTGCCGTCTCATAGGCAATTCATTGATCCCTCTACTAAAAACCATTCGAACGGGAATAAAATCTTTGAATGTGGTTTGGACTGCTCCCTCGAAATTGATTTTTTTCTTTTGCTAAACGTTATTCAAATTTTAAAAAATGGTAATCTGTTGGAGTTAGGTTCAGGTGGATACTTTTTACATTCCAATTGATGCTCTTCTAATTGAGAAGTCGTCTGTTGTGCAGTATGTATTTTAGCACTGTCATGAAGCAGTAGTGGCGTAAATTGAATAAAACAATAAAAAGTATCTTCACGCCCATATCCCCGAAGAGGTAGGCAGAAGCACAACTAGGGCACCCACGACAAGCCGTAGACACTAAGTCCCGTAATGTGATAGGTGGCAAGCCTGTCGCCAACCGGGCACATTTCCAATCCCGACCAACATTTTTTTTATTAGAAAATTGGAAAAATGCAATTTTCTTTTTGTTGGCTGACCCGAGACCTCATGCAGTCAAGTCCAACACCCGGACCGCTAGACCACAGAGGTGATAAAACAATCTTCTGTAAAACATTAAGATTTAATACCCTTTATTTGGAATTCGGAAACCAATTCTCTCGTCTGGTTTCTTTAAACCAAATTAGATTTTTTAATTTATTATCTTGTGGATACCTGATATAAATGACATACTTATCAAATTGAATTGTTTTTACTCATTCGAGTAAATCTCACCTGAACTACAGAATATCGTCAAAATACTGTAAACAAATTAGTTTTAAAAGTGTCTCAGCCATTTGAAAAAATTATGGCATACTCACCGCAACACCGCCTATCGGAACCAGTGTTGAATTTATATCACCCAGATAACCACCTAATGGCTAAAATATTTAATGGCCTAAATCGGCTCAAATATTTATGAGTTATTCAATGACATATAACAGCGCCCTCTATACCTCGTTTAGTTCAGTACCACAAGATAACTGGTCAATAGAGTGGTGTGCAGCAACTTCCCTGGGTAGTTATGCACCACTTTACCCATTCCTGCCGCTACAATGACAGTGTCACATTCCGATTCGGAGGGTAGGGAAGACAGTAGATTTGCACAAAACTCCTTACATACCGACTATAGGACAGCAACGCACCTGTAACGTCAATGGTATATATAGGCCATTATTATCTGTTACCATTAAGAGAGCCGTGTACTTGTTCGTTGACTTCTCACATAAAAAAGAGTCACTATCCTGTAGCCAACTCAAAAGTACGTAGAGTAATGTTTTTTATTGTTTCTGTCAGTGCTTAAATTTATCGATAAAATACATAAATACCAACATACAGTACCGGTACAAGACCGGTATCCTATGGAGGGTAAAAAAATAAAAATGTCGATATAATAGATTTGCACATTAGTCCATCACTAGCTGTATGCAAACGAAAGTGATAGCTTGAAAATCACATGTGTAAGAAAGGGATATAAACACGCATCTAACAATGACTGACCAGAATATGATGAACTCCGATAAACATCAAATAATTTAAAATGTAATTATGAATGTTATTATTTAAATCAACCAACGGAAAGTTTTGCCATCTTTTCGGTAAATTGAAGTGCGGCTGTCTTTACCGTACCATTTAATTGAACAAACAGTCATTTTTAAATCTATTTTTTATTTTTTTATACAATAACGCGACAATGTTTACAGGTGTCACAAACCTGGTCGATACTGTTCATATCGTTTTAAGTAATAAGCTACATAAGAACAATCACACTTATGTGTTGACAGAAACTGGTTGCCTTCAATGCGGCGTCTATTGGGATGTGTGGTCGATGCAATTTCATAAAAAAAATTCGTAGATATATAAGCAACAACACAAATGACATTCAAACGTTTCCCCAAACTAAAAAGTGAGTAAACTGACTTAAATTTATGAAAAAGAGAAACTGGACTGTTGGACTAAGACAGCTATATCCGGCCATTGTTTGACACGTATTTTTTTTTGTTTCCATATGCAGTAGACTGTAAGCGATGACGGCTGACTGACAGAGCGTAACCAATGACATCAACCGGTACCTTCAACCGTCATACCGCGCGTATACCTTGGGCGCAGTACAGCGGTATTGGTCAAATTATAGTAGGTATACGAGGTACTAAGTCGAGGCGACCGCTCTAATCTAGTAATCTACTAAAGTAAAGGCTAGTAGTACTTGTAGTAAACAAACCAAATAGTAAGAATGAATTTACGAATTAATTTTTGATATTTGAAACGAAACTAAGCGTCCACATCGATTTCGATTTTGTTATGGGTGGATCACTGGATAGCTGTGAGTTTTATATTTATGAAGTTTCGTACTCTAAATAATCTAAAGGACCTTATCAAATGTGCTAAATTTTATGTAAGTGGTCAAAAACATATATTTAGCATTTTGACAAGCTCAATTTTGAAAGTACTGCAAATCTTTCAATGCTTGCCGTTGACGTGTTCCGGTTCGGAGGGTTATGTAGCCGGTAAACTTACTTTTGCTTTAGGCCTAAGATTCCGGCCTCAGGTTGGCAACGCACTATTAACACTTTTGGTGGCTCTAGGCGATGTGAATTTCTTACCATCAGGTAATCCGTCTGCTTGTTTGCCTTCCATTATCATAAACAAATTCAAAACAAAGTATTACCCACGTTGTTAAGTTAGGAACTCAACTGGACACAACATGAAAGTGTCGCGTGTCTAGATCGCGGGGTTAATCTCTCTAACTCTAACATTATATAAAACATACATCTTACCTTTCTCAATACCATAATTAATATCACTCTCATCATCTATTTCCTCAGGTAAATGTTGAAAGGACTTGGGGTCCAAGTTTAAATATTTTAATTCGGTTGTCAAAGCACGGGTACCGCCTTGAGTCCGATCCATATAAGCCTGACAGTTTTCTAAAAGTTGGTTCCTGCAACACGAAGATACAAACTTCAAATGACTCGTACAACATGTACACAAATAACATTTTTTTTGATATACTAACACAAAAATTAGACGATCAATAATTTAATTTTATACGGGTTATTGACGAAAAATTAATGCCCATGAGATAAAGTTTTACGACGCCGTAAGATTCTAGAACAAACATTTCCAAATATAAAGCCCACTTTGAACATCATGTATTTTGTAGCGCTCTCTTTTTTTTCATCTTAATATCCTCAATAACAATAAACATACTTAACTACTACATATAAACAATATTTTATTACCAGAGTATTAATAATAAAAACTACAATATTAAAAATATACATTTTACTCAAAACTACAATAATCAAGTATATTTTATCTATTCCAAATTGACCAATAGTCAATATTTTTCAAATCATCCATCGCACCCTTAAGTTATAATTTTTTTTCTGGTCCCCTCTAAGTTGCCAGCGCTCACAAGGGGGCTATCTCCTCGTTTAGAAATGACTGTTCTAGAACATTACTACAACAAAAATATTGGTAGCTTAATTTTTTTAATAACCAATCCTGAAAGTTGTTCGTTACTTACGTTATATTTTTTAATAATTATAAATAAACAAGATACTACCACTGCCAGTTATCAATTATCATATGAAGGGGATCTTAGGCCACAAGTGTAAATCCAACGCGGAACACGACAATTGAGTGCACCGACTTACAGGTCATATCATGGCCATCATTTTGATGCGTGGCGATTTATAACTGAACACACACACCCAAAACCTTTGCGGAATCAGTACCCCAGGGCGGTATTTCTAAACGAATATGACTTAGGAACCTTCAAGAAAAAAACGTACTCATTCCTTAAAGGACGAAAAAAAAACGATTCTAATACTCCTGGGTTTGAGGATGTCCGTGGGCGGCGGTGATCACTTTCCATCAGGTGACCCACGTGCTCGTACATAAATATAAAAAATACAATAGAGCAATAATCCAGTGAAATAAATGACTAACCACCAGTGAATTACCACGAAACCACCACATCCCAACGCCTACATTAAATATTTTTACAATTAAACCGGTAAAATTAACTCATAATTAACTCTTTAGGCGTGTAGAGGAAAAAACATACCTATCTAAATTCCAATGCAGAGTTTTCAACCGAGGTCCAGAGAGAAGCACAGCCAAATCTTGACACAAATCCGCCTCAAGGCCCAGAGCCTCCCCCTCAGTAAATATAGCAGTGGACAGAACGTTTGCCTGTTTCTGTGTCTGCTTGATGTTTAGTGTTTCTGATGTTTTCACGAAGTTCGTCTGCGTTCGACTGTCGGTCGCCCAACTGCCAAACTCCGAATTAACTTCTGATTTAGTTTCAGGTACTTCTTGCTAAAAAAGATATATTTAATACTAAATACCTGAACAACAATAATTAGGGCTAATCAAGGATTTAGTTAACCCCAAAGTAATTTATTTTGCTTGTAGTTAATTGATATTAGCCGACGATAGAAATATATGAATTCAAGCCCTTATCCTCGAAGATAGTAGGCAGAGGTACAACCAGGTCACCCACGATCAGCCGAAGGTATTTTAGCTCCACTACTTAACATGTGGCAAACCCATCGCCAACTAGGCACTTACCCAAACCCGGGCAACGTTTTTATTAAAAAAAAAACTAAAAAAAAATTGAGTTGCCCGACCATGGAATCGAACCCGATTATGAAATAGATAGAGGATCAAATAGACAGATAGATACTGAAATAAAATAAATGTGCACCCCGATAAGTAAATAAACAAATATTCCTGGGCAAGTTACACAAATTGAATCTTACCTCAAAGTAAGCAAATTATATGCTTGTGTTATGGGTGTTAGTCAACTATTCTAATACATTGAAATACTTAAATAGATACCAGGATAAATTAAATAAACATCCAGGCCCAGAAATGAAGACATCTAAATGTTCATCACACAAATTCCTGCTCCCTCTTGAACAACCCGAGCCTCGTGCTTAGTCGGTGGATTTAGGCGAGTATGCTAGCCCCTCGATTAACGAGGCGGTCGAAACTAAACATAGACATCTCGTGTATCACACAAATGTTTAGACCACACGGGTATAGAGCCATATCTATCACAAGGCGCTTGATAGTAAATCTATTGGTCAAAACTTCGTCAAGGAACACGTGATTAAAACGTGCCTGTGTGGGGCTACTATACAAAAAGTTCATCGTCCTCTGACAAAATGTATGGAAAATCAAATTCTTCTCGAGATTTTCTAAAAGTTGTAAAACAAAAGTTGTTGCTTTTGATCTATACATTTTAAAATGACCCTGTACGTCTTAAAAATATTAACACACAGGGTGATATTTCATTCTCTACACACAAATAATATTTTTCCCGCTGCTGGTCTCGGTCCTACGTGTAGAATAGACCATTTAATAAAAAAAAATGAGACAAGTAATACACGCAAATAGGTTTAGGTTATTGTTATTATTTTATAACATTTGGTCAGAAATGAAAAAAAAATCTATGCAAGAAAAAACAAAGTAAAATTACAAGAATATCTTATTTAAGGTTGGTAAAGCCACTAAAGACATGCCAAGGCGCCATCACTAGTGTTAAATTTATATATGCACAGTACTGTAGTGAGTAGTGACGTCACTTCATTACCTTGCAAAATTCGAATAAAAAAATTGTGGGGCAAAACCTCTGTAAATTTCATCATATCATCAGCCGGAGGACTTCCACTACTGGACATAGGCCTCCCCCAAAGAGCGCCACAAGTAACGGTCACGAGCCGCTTGTAACCAGCGACTCCCCGCGACTTTGACCAGATCATCAGTCCACCGAGTTAAATTACTTGAATTTATTATATTCACATTTAAAAACAGTCCGGTTTTATTTAAATATTATAAGCCAGATATCCTGAGCATATAGCAAAGGCTCCAACAAGGTACACATTTGATTAGGCTAGTTTTTTCAGTGATGGTCCGGGTCCTCTGTGTAGAAAAGACCATCCGCATCACACCCTGGAAGCTCATAAGAGGCGAGCACAGAGTAAACTCGGTTAAGTCCTCATAAGGAATGGCGTGTACAATTTGCAAAAATACTGTAATATACCTGAGTCTGCACTGGCACTAGCATCTGCGCTGCCTTCACCGTCTCGTACATTTTGGACGACGGATGAACCGAGAACGCTGTAAGGATGCATTCGCAGTTCAAACGAGCACTACCAGACAGCAGCATACCCAATTGTGTGAACCACAATGCTAGAGTTTGCTCCATTGAACGAGCCTCTGATTCCTGAAAACACACGAAAAAAAAATTAAGTACCCATCTTTACGCCCACATTTAAGCACATGCAGATAAGAATAAATAATAGTATTTCTAATATGATTAATTTAATTGCAGAATGTCGGATGCGCAGGAGTTTGTTTCGCCGTTTCTTCGCCTGTCTGGCTAGGTTTGGAAACGGTGGTAGTTTACGGTAGACAGGGATAAATTAATTTACATTCTAAAAATTGTTGTATTAATAAATAATCTTATAATAAATACAAAATACAGTGTGTTGTAGATTGTAACTAAATAATTAAAATTAGTAATTTGATTAAAACCTATTAAATATTTACACACCACAAGTTGGTAGAATATGTAGAAACGCTTAAATAATTTTGTAACATCTTTGTAACACTCATATTCCGCAAATAAATATTTTTTCTTTTTCTTTTTACGCCTAATTAAGTTAGGGGCTGTACTACGTAAGGTGCGGTGCCACTTTGTCAGTATTTTTTGTCTCCCCCTTCCCATTGATAATCGTAAGGTTTAAGCTTATACCTGCCAACCGAAATCAAGTGAAGTTTTCATGTTGAATTTGTGAAAAATAATATAATAATCGAAATTTAATGAAACTAAACACACGTGATATCTCGCTACACCCCTTCTAACCATAGTGACAAATACGGAAGCTTAGTAATTAATATTTCGAGCCTTAGGTGATTAATGGAAGAGGCCAAAAGAAGTTAAAAATCCAATTATCGAAGTTGTATTTTACAAAAAAATGGCGTCAAGTTAATAAAATTACTCCAAGGCTTACTGGGCTTACAAGGCTTACTACATTATGTTGACATTAAAGTTTTTAAAACACTGTAATACAGAATTTTTCAACTTAAAACTTAGAGTACTTTAAGTTTATTAATAAAATAAAATTAAGTCGCCTCTGTGATCTAGCGGTACGGTCGCGGCTTGACTTCTCTAGGTTCCGGGTTCGTTCCCAGAGTCAGGCAACAAAAAAATTAGAAATTATTGTGCATTTTCAATTTTGTGATAAAAATCATGTTACTTTGCTGGGATGTGAACATGAATATACTTTTTTCTTAGTTTATTAATAAACAAAATTATTTGCTCACCTTTTCCGTTTTAAGTTTTAGTCTCTCCAATTCATTCATACCAGCTGTTATTGCCCGAATGTACAACTCGCAGACAAACGGTTTGCGGTCGTTCTTACACTGAAATAGCAAAATTGTAACAGTTACATATTAAAAAATTAAAAATTAAAAA
>NJDD01000819.1:1324224-1337779 GCA_002245505.1 Calephelis nemesis
GGGTTTCGAGAAATATATAGTTTTGATACGCATCGATATCGGATATTACGATATTGGTCTAATATACGTTTCAATATCTATATACGATTTGTATCGCCCACTCCTAGAAACTATTAATATTGTTTAATGTTTACCCACAAAATGTTGGGTGAAAGACAAACGTAATTTAAAACCGTACCTCAGCAATAAGTATTGCCACATCCTTGGCGTTCTTCCACAACTTCTTATCACGTGGCGACTTTTCAAGCCGATGTCGTAGCCGATCCATTGCTTGATATCCATTCAGAAGGGGTACTTGCTTAGCCTGAAAATGTAGATATTGATATTTATGCACCACTTGTATTTTGTAGTAATGATAGGTGTATTTATTATTGACCGCCTCGTTGGTCGAAGGGCTAGCGCACTCGCCTAACTTCACTGACCAACCGCGAGGCGCGAATTCTTTTCCCGACGGGGACAGGCATTTGTGTGCTGAACATTTAGATTTTACATCACTGGGTCTGAGTATTTATCAAATTTATCCAGAATCTATTAAAAGTATTTTAATGTGTTAGATTTGTTGATAACATCAAAGCACAGCCACATTTTTTTTTTACTTTGAGGTTGGATTCAATTTGTTTAATTTGGCCAGGGATATTAATTCATTTATTTATAGTTTATATGGTCTACAAGCAGCTGGTGACCGTGACTTGTGGCACTCTTTGGGGGAGGATTATGTCCAGCAGTGGACGTCCTCCGGTTGATGATAATATTTTACATGTAACTAATTTTAAAGATACAGATAAGTAAAAACATAAATTAACACACCATTGTGCTTATTAAATTTATTCTGGTGTACATTTAAACATTTCCATGTATTAGAATCATTGACTAGCACCCAACCTACTTTGGGGTCAATTCCATTTGTGTAACTTGTCCAGGGATATTTATATATGTTTATTCATTTTATTTATTTATTTAAGAGCATATAAATATTGTCCTTACCAATTGTATACATGCTTGACGATCGCTTTTGTGGAGCAACACAAACTCAATGTCGGTGAGAAATTCCCAAACGTCCATTGTAAATCCTGCTTCTTTTTTCAGTATTTCAGTAAAAGTCGTTTCTTTGCTGGGCGCATCTGATGGTTGTTCTGCAAAGCAGTTTTAAAATAGTTGGTTACAAATACCATGTGTATCTAATATTGGATGCAACGGTATTTTGTCTGTGCGATAGGTGTATTTTACGTATGTTGGTGAATGTAATGTGTGTTATCTGTGCGAAAGTGGAGAGTGTATAAGTAATGTGTATATGTTAACGAATGTGAATGTTATATTTACTACGGAGTCGGAGTTGGTTAGTTCCCCTGCAATAAGTAATTACCCATTTCTCCGTGTCTACTAATAACTCTGAGATGAAAAGAAAGTCAAACATAGACTACTTTAGGTCATATTTGATCAATATCGTTTTAAAAATTATGTTTGGCTTTCATACTTACAATATTAACATGGAAGTTAAAATTGCCTGACAAATACATTAGGAATATGGTATACATACATCTATGTGCTAGTAAATACGGTGTGAAATTAGAAGAGCGATTTTTGCGTGGTAGTAAATGCAATGTTCATACTATACAAGTAGTAGTACATTTCGGGGTCTAGTGAATGTAGTTTGCATTACTTGGGTTTAAGTATATAAAGTGTGTGTAACACTCAAACTAACACAAATAGGCATATTAATAATTTACATAAGTACATATCTCACGCCAAGTCCCTTACGGGTATGCAGAGTGTCGAGTGCCAGACCTCACGATCCTGACAAACCTTAATTACCCTTTCTTTCATGAGCTTTCTTCACATTAATTACCTTTTACATAAAAACAAGCCGATTTCAGGGACTCTTGACACCTCCCTCGTATAATATCCGAGTGATAATTTAAATATAAATAATAAAAATAATTTTAGTATTTCTATGTGTTAGAATCGTTGACTGGCACCCAAAAGCAAGCATATAATTTGCTTAATTTGGGGTAAGATTTAATTTGTGTGAATTGTCCAGGAACATTTATTTATTTATGTATGTATTAACTAGGTGTTAATACATACATAAATAAATAAATGTAGTAGTAGTAACTAGTGTGCATGTGTGGCAGTGAACGTG
Organism: Calephelis nemesis; assembly: GCA_002245505.1. NCBI lineage: Eukaryota > Metazoa > Arthropoda > Insecta > Lepidoptera > Riodinidae > Calephelis > Calephelis nemesis. The sequence goes on from NJDD01000819.1 coordinate 1,326,365, forward strand.
GGTTGGGTTACCTTTAGAGGGTATGCGGGCGCGTGCGGTGATGGCGGCGGCTNNNGTCTGCGCAGTCCCCGGCCAGCACCAGCTGCCGCAGCCGGGCCACCACCATAGCCCCGCGCTCCACGCGCAGCCACTCGCATACTGGACATACATACATATAAACTGACAGTTTTTTTTTTATGATATTGGAAGGCAAACAAGCAGACGGATTTCCTGATGGTAAGAAATTCACGCCGCCTAGAGACACCAAAGGTGGTAATGGTGCGTTGCCATCCTGGGGCCGGGATGTTAGGCCTCGAGCAAAAGTAAGTTTCCCGGCTACCTTACCCTACGAACCGGAACACGTCATGACGTTAGGAATAGGTAAGGCGGTGGTACCAATCCGGGCGAGTCGCTGCTAAACTCTACCACCTAATCAGATGTCACGGTGTTAGTGATAATAAGCCTATGCTAGCCTTTTACGAGTTGCCTGGCAAGAAAGGCAGATGGTCTATTCTGCAAAGGAGCCCGGACCAACACCAACTTCTCTACTCGCAAAAGACATACTTTTTTTAGTGTTTTCTTTATACGCAATAATAATTAAAGTAAAAAAAAAGTACTAAAAAGTAAGCATTTTCTTTGCACAAAACTAATCTCTGCCAATCAGAACGATAGTACCAGATACTGACGTTATGTTGCAGTTGTTGTAGTTAAAAGACTTATCTTGTGAAATCACTACATAAAATAAAGTTGCTTCTTTCATCCCTGTGTACCTTTATATGCTTAGATCTTTAAAACTACGCAACTGATTTTGATGCGGGTTTTTTTAATAGATAAAGTAATTGCAGAGCAAGGTTTATATGTATATTTCAGAACCTTGCGAAGCCGGGGCGCGCCGCTAGTAATAAATAAAATCTTAATTACCATCTAATAAAGTAATTTATTAGTCTAGCATTTTAATAACTCCATCAGTTTCTTGGTTTTCCTTACAAAATTGAAATAATTGTGGTGGTTTATAATTATTTTTTTATTTAATATATGTACTAATTTTCCTTACATTTATGGTAAATGTCATTATCTAATAATTACATTTTAATTCAAATTTAATTTAATTAAATGTCGATTTCGTTAACTATAATATTAAAATACCTTTTATTAATTATTTAAACCTACCTTGAAAAAGTGGAGATTCAGAATTAAACCATTTTTTTATTATTTTTTTGTGTATGTGTACATGATTACTCAGGGTATAACAAAGTAATTTTGATCACAATTTTGAAGTGTCTTAAAGTATCATATCAATTTTACATGATCCAACTGGTGCTTTATGAGTAATACTGAATTTCTCAGGATTGGATATGTGCCTGGTTGACGATAAACTGGATACTCATCACATTGTGGAACTTAGTATATTTGGCTTATCGTAGGTGCCCTAGTAGTGTCCCTGCCTCTTCAGGGATATGGACGTGAATAAAGACTATATGTCTTGTGAAATCACAAATATAATCTAAATTACTATCTAATAAAGCAATTTATTAGACTAATATTATTAATAACTCCATCAGTTTCTTGGTTTTCCATACCAACTTGTTATCTTATTAATTTATAATTGCTTACCTTCTTCATCGGTGGGCTGCTTTCCTCCTGGATTTAGTAAGGCTCCCAGGACCGGGTGTCCCCAAGGACTGAGCATAAGTTTCTTGAACCATTCAGCCCTTTTGATGAGTTGACTCTCCCACGGGAGATAGCTGCCATTTCGTTTCGAGCTGGCATCTTTACACTGTTGTATGTAATCGTTTATAGCAGCTTCTAAGATTTTTTTTGGCAATTTCCAATTAGTCTGTAAAAGAAAATAATAATTATCAAGCCATACTACATTTATTTAAAATGACGTTGATGTTTCAATTGACATTGGGGGATTCATCAATGTGACATCGGGGGTATTACTGTGATTATAAACAAAACTCAGTTTTTAAAACTGACATTTATCAGTAATCACAACAATGTAAGAATGTTGTAATATAAACCACAAAAACCTGATAAAATACTATACAAACCTGAATCAATGGGACGACATAAAAGGGAAATCAAAAACAAGATCAGAGAAATAGTAGGATGGAAATAAAGTGCTGGCGTGAAAATTAAAGGGTGTGCTGATTTAATTTTAAATTCAATTCATTTATTTATAGAAGTAGGTACAGTAATAGGTCTTAAAGATTAAATTACAAAAGAATGAGTACTCCTTGCCTAGTGACGTACAACTATTATTTAAGAAAAAGTACGTAAATATTAAGAAATAAAATCTAAAATTTGCTGCAATCAGTTTCACTATCTCACGTATGTATGCAGACATTGTAGACTCAATGCAGAACTAGTAATACTCCAACTAGCCTATATATTATAAATGAAATATTGACAAAAGAAATAGACAACGCAATCGTAGGTGGATGTAGGTAAGCGCGGAGACCTAAGTTGACATTTCATGACCAAATCGCTAGTGTATAATCCGAACATCAAGATCGTTCAAAACCAGCCTGTGTGTATAAAAAGAGTAAAAAAATGTGAAGGCAACTAAAGAAAAAGCGTACTTATTTCTGAAAAGTTGGCAATGCATATTTTACATTTCAGGTGGTCGGCGAGGAAGACCCCATCAGGTGATTAATTTCCCCTACTTGTCTCATATAAAAAATATTGTTGAGCTGTTTACCTGCAAGACAGCTTGTGTGGTGTGCCGCTGCAGCCAGGACAGCAAGTGCGTCTGTGTGTCGGGGTTGGACTGGAGACATAGCTCGTGGATGGCGCGCCACGCCTCGCCCAGCTGACGCGTGCGCTCCTCGCCGGAGCTGTCGCTATTCAGCTGCGCATCCAATCTCTGCAAAACAATGTTGATCTTCTGTTAGCAATAGCGTAATGATTATTTTGAATACCCTAATATGTTAGAAATCAGCGCACAAGCACACGGGTCTCCTGATAGTAAGAGACTACCGTTGCCTGTATACATAGGTATCTTTACGCCCATATCCTCAAAGAGGTAGGCAGACACACAACCAGGGCACCCCCGACTAGCCGAAGACACTAAGTCCCACAATGTGATAGGTGGCAAGCCTATCGCCAACCGGGCACACTTCCAATCCCGACCAACACTTTTTTTTTATTATAAAATTGGAAAAATCCAATTTTTTTTTGTTGGCCGACCCGGGATTCGAACCCGAGACCTCATGCAGTCAAGTTCAACACCCGGACCGCTAGACCACAGAGGCGATGGCGATATACATAGGTGTTATATAGATGCATCGCAGGCCTGTGACCGGGATGTGAGACTGATTGTGCAAGTATACCGGCTACCTGACCAGATAGACCGGAACATGACAGGATCATTAAGGTGGTGTAAATCACTCTACGGCTAGTGGCACTGTTGGTGATGACCTATTTTCCAATGCTCGCCTTTTACGAGCTGCCTGACAGATAGGCAGAAGTTCTCCACAGAATAAGCCATTTTTCTTTCATGGGCAAATGTTTACAATAAACTTCCCAAATATATGAAAGACTTTCCATACCAAATCGTATTAAAAAGGGTTATTTATACCATTGTTCAATATTTATCGGATAACAGCTTGGGATTAATTGCTCTTCATATCAAAAATAATAACGTGACATATTTTGACCGTGGCTAGTGTACACGTCTAACTACATCGACCAACCGCGAGGCTCGGGTTCGATTCTCGAATGGGGGCAGGCATTTGTGTAATGAACATTTAGATGTCTGCATTTCCGGGTCTGGGTGTTTATTAAATGTATTCTGTTATATATTTAAGTATTTCTGTGTATTAGTGTCGTTGACTAACACCCATAACACAAGCATATAATTTGCTTACTTTGGGGTTAGATTCAATTGCTGTGACTTGTCCAGATATATTTATTTATTTATTACTAAATTTGTCTAGAATAAGGAAAAAAGACAAGCTGAGTATTTTAGGCGGACCTACTCAGTGTGAAGCTGCGTTCCGATCCGGTGGTAGCTTTTAGTATTATATAAACTCGTCACAAGTGCCTCATATAAGGTGTATGTCAAAAGATTTTCTATTTCTATTCTACTCAGCGGATCCGGACCAACACGGACAAAATTTTCCGGTGCCAGTTAAGTGAGTTTTAACCACGAAATACTAAGTATCTTCACGCTCATATCTCCTAGAAAATGTCAACCAGAGCATCCACGATTAGCAGAAGGTCCCACATTGTCACAGGTGGCAAAGCTTACCAATCGGACGTTTTTATTCGAAAATTGCAAAAACACATTTTTTATGGCTTGACTCATGAATTTAACACGGACTAACTGTTTACAAAAATAGTAATGATCGCGACGTTGATATTTATTTGCACACATCAAATGTTGTTAGTGTGTGCATTACAAATAGAAAACGGTCAGTTTACCACTTCACAAATGAATACATGGCTGTAACTACAGGAATAAATAAGATAACAATAATAATGACAAGATAAGAGAGGAATAAATGATAAGAAATGTTCACATGTTTTTTCAAAGATCTTTAGAATAATACTGGCCATAGAAACCAAGGAGCTAAGGAGTTCCTTTATCATTGGCAGCAAGTTGTAGCAGAATAATCGCCAATTGCAATAAACTAACTACTACGTGAAGAATAAGCTTTTTTTTATTTTAAATTTAGGTGATTGCCTATCGATCCGTCTATGCCTGGTCTATCGATCCGGCGTCGGACTTGATGTCTTGAGGTCCCTGGTTCAAACCCCGGGTCGAGCAACAAAAAGAAATAGAAAATGCGTATTTCAAAATAAAAATAAGTCACTAAATGTGTTGCTAAACGCATAACATCCGAACGAAACGGCACAAATTTGCACAAATATAAGCTTTATGCTCATGCGCAATTTTAACTCTCCCATAATTCGTTTAGTTTTCCGGCTAGAACGTTACCAAAGCAGATATTGTTTTTTCCGTTTATTTCCAAAACGACAGCATTTTTTATTCGGCGCACATTTACAGCAGATCGTGCACTACATATGTGTACCACTCATATCACTCTAGGTGCTACTTTCTTGCTGAGGATTGCATGCCTACACACGGGAACGTGATAGGCACTCAATTCGCTCCACCTATCACACAAGGAACTTAACGCGAAAATGTTTGTAAATACTCCTTAACTATGATTTTTATGAGGTTTGAAGGCATACAATTTTCTAATGGTAAAATAACCACGTTGCCTATAGACAAGATTTTAGTGGTGTTTTATAAAACCTGATGCCGGGAAGTAAATTTTCTGCTACATAATATTACAGATATTTACGTTTCATGACCACTGGTAATAAGGTACTGTACTGCAACGTGTCCGGGTAAGGATCCACCGTCTTACGAACTCCTGTCGCAATTATCATTATGACACTGTCATGATCTGGTCCGGAGGGTAGATAGGTACCTAAGGTAAGCGGTAGATTTGCTCGATTGGCCTACTATTGGCACCCTAATAGGAGACTACTAATAAGAGAACCGAGTGCTTTGTCGCTACATTACCACATGAAAAAACAGATAATTTCGTAAGTTAGCCGACTATCGTGCCCTACAGAGAACACGACAGTGGCGGGCACAGACATTTAAGGCAGCAGATACCAATCCAGGCGAGCTACTACTCGGCAATCTACTTCTATTTTATGGTACACGTATATTTATACATTACTACCAGCAGATGGGGTCGTCACATACCAACGATGACAAATTCTCAAACTGACAGAACAACATTACTAATAACCAAAATAATTGGCAAAATAAGTTGCCAAGTAGCGACTAGAAACCATCACTAGCAAAGAAGAAGAACCACATTAACAAATATCGCCACGCTGCGCTGGTAATAGTCACTAATGTTCCGATGTTGGCCATGACAACATGTGTTCTCGGGTTAAATTCTCAGGACGGGAAACTCAAAATTGGTGTGTTAGATTTTTTTTTATAAAAACAATGTAGCTAAGGATTGGTTACTTCGAAACTATGATACCTTCCACTAATCCTGAGCTTCTCTGTTTGTCTCTCTGTCTCTTCCCGGATTCACCATAAATATACTTTTTTTCATAACAATAACAACGAGGTTTATGTATTGTTGAATCTTCCTTTTTGGAATCAGAAATCAAATGTGTTAAATGTGCAAAGCTCTCTGATTTCTCTTTACAGAGTGTAATATAAGATTCATTGTTTTATTTCACATCATTACATTTTAAATATACATGTTTATAAATTACATACTTATTTAAATTATATAGTCCTCCTGCCGAAATCATTTCACGTATTGGAATTAAAATATATTTATAACTAGCGGCCCGCCCCGGCTATGAAATATACATATAAACCTTCCTCTTTAAACACTTTATCTATTAAAAAACAGCATCAAAATCCGTTGTGAAGTTTCAAAGATTCAAAGAAAGCATACACAGGGACAGAGGAAACAACTTCGATTTAAAGTATGTAGTGATTAAGTATGCTTTTTTATAGCTAGTATACGAAATTTAAAAGTTGAGTCGCCTCGAAGAACGTCCCGAATATATTACGAGATTTTTATTCACCCTCGCCGGGAAAAAGGAGTGTTAAAAAATTTGACGTGTGTAATAATGCAGTAGTCTCAACTAATGCTATTTTTCTATGTTTCGTTGCCATAATGTGCACGCACAGAGCAACTAATAGCGTAGCCTGTTGAACACTGATGAGTTTATTTAATGTATTATGGCAACAGACATGTCCGGATGACTGTCCTCGGACAAGTCCGTTTAAGAAATACCTGCTTTAGGTACCTTACATAGAGGTTTTGTCGAGTGTTGTTGACATATCAAGTTAAAAAATCCTGTTTTAAGATCTAATCTAAATCTTAGTTACAATTAATCAAAAACTGTTCCACCGTTTTTGCATAAAAACAGAAAGAATACAATTTATACACACTTGAAGTAAATTGCTTGGTCGATTATGATGAAATTTAATTACATAAACAGCGATAAATCTAGAGAAATAATTACCGGAACAGAATTAAAACAGGTGTAATATTACTTGTCTCGTGTGTTAAATAATCATTCCATGCAACCTTTCTATGAAAAAAGGGTTTTGGCTTAAGTGTGTAATGTGACACATTAGGTACACATTTAAGCCAAAACTTAAGTAGAGAAACATTTGAATATAAAGAGTTTACTATAAATCCCAACCATGACAATATGACGAATGTGTCAGTTTGTCTTTATAATAAGTTTTCACAAAATTTCTCTTTTTGCTTGAAGATTCGAAATTAGCCATAAATCGCTTCATTTAAAAATAACTTTCCTACTTGACAGAGATGGAAGGTTTGAGAAAATCTATTATTATTCACTTGTTATTTACAATTACCGTATCATCAATGTAATTTATTACTGTTTTCTTCTATGTTTTTTTTAACACATTGGATTTTATCATGTGATAATAGCTGTTAGGCCTAACGAAGACAGGTCAGGTAGCGTAATAAAAATGCGATAACCCGTTGTTTTGTACATAAGGAGTTACATTGACGCTTTGGGTATTTGAGGTGCCGCGTCAGATTTTTGGCATGTTGCGCGCAAACCATTCAATAATGAATTTCGTTAACAGAAAGCGGGCAATAATTGTGCCACAGTGTGCGAGTAAAAGCGTATTATTTTATTCAGATTTTATTACTACATAGTATAAAACAACGTTATCACTACATAGTATAAAACAAAGTCGCTTCCTCTGTCCCTTTGTATGCTTAAAACTACGCAACGGATTTTGATGCGGTTTTTGGTAATAGATAAAATGATTAAAGAGGAAGGTTTGCATGTATATTATATATCCGTGCGAAGCCGGAGCGGGCCACTAGTAATTTGTAAACATTAAATAAATATGTAGACAAATATCAATTTTCCCCGAGTTGGTCTGAGCTCCTTTGCAGAATAGACAATGTGCCTTCCTGCCAGGCAGCTAGTAAAATGCGAGCATAGACTTACCGTCACTAACACCGTGACATCCTACTAGGTGAAAGAGTTTCACAGCAACTTGCCGGGATTGATACCACCGCCTTACCTATTCGTGCCACCATAATGTCCAATGCTTGCCGTTGACGTGTTCCTGTTCGGAGGGTAAGGTAGCCGCTAAAACTTACTTTTGCTCGAGGCCTAACATCCCGGCCTCAGGTTGGCAACGCACCATTACCGCCTTTGGTGTCTCTAGGCAGCGTGAATTAGTTACCATCAGGAAATCCGTCTGCTTGTTTGCCTTCTATTGTCATAAAAAAAAACACTACAGTACAGTACAGTAGTTAAAAAATAGGGTTCATATTAGGCTCATTTAAAATACTTTAACCGAAATTGTTCTTCCTATCAATTTGTATTGAGTAGTATAATCCGATAGAGGTTGTTTCCGAAAATTGTAATTAATAATATAACAAATGTAAATATAGTTAAACTTTTACTGTTGTTTTTAAAACGCTTTTATCCCTATACATCATTTCCATAACATTCATATTCAGAAAGAAAATAATCCTTTTCTCAGTCTAGAGTCTGAATAAGTAATGGTAAATGGAACCTGTCGAATCTAGCTGACAAGGTCTTTAATCAATCGTATCTCTTTTACATAAACAACTTCATCAATGATAAATATAAAAAAAACCTTTAGTAGGATGTTGATTAAATTTATAAAGGACAATCGCAGAATCATTTGGTATCTTTAAAAAAATATTTTCAAATCACGTGGTAGGTACGTAACGAAATAGTTGAAGTCGGTTTTCGCAGTTTTACTGCACTTAATTATTGGAGAATATGGTTTACGGTAATGAATTGCTACCGTGTTATTTTCCAAGTATTTTCAATTCTTCTTTAGGAAAGAAAGTGAAGATACTAGGTTCGTTTTATAAATTTAAATAATTATGAACCATACATACATACACATTTTCGCGCCAAGTCCATTACGGGGTAGGCAGAGAGGCTCACGATCTTGATAAACCTGTCTGGCTTCCTCCACATTCATTACCATTCTCATACAAATGGTTTCGGAGACTCTTGACACTATCCTCGGATAATTCCGAACAATCTGATCGTGGAATATCAAACTTGACCCCGGGTACCTACCACGATCGCTATGTATATCTGCTGTCTAATTATGAAAAACTAGATTATTTGTGACAGGATGGTATATTATGTCTGCTTAAAATCCAACACAATACGAAAATGTTCTTTCAGCAACAATAGTTTTGCTATTTTGTCAGCCTTGGTCTCCCCGGGTACCTATATCCATCCACATTCGCATTGTATATCTGCTTTGTCAATCTTTCATCTGTCATTCTTTCCACATGACCGAACAAGCGGAGCATGCCCTTTCGCATTTTAAAACCAACACTTTCTTTCAATCCCACTCTTTCTCGGATCTCACTGTTACGAATGCGGTCAGCCAGCGTTACACCACAGATTTTCCGTAGTGCTCTATATATCTACTAAACATACAAAACTGAACCTCCATTTTCCGTGGTCACAAACATCACGGGTGAATGAATGGCTAAATTTTCTAAGTATTTTTTGTTTTTTTATTGTTTGAAGAAGGTTCTTATCAAGAGAAAAACTAGAAAAACTTCAGAGGAAAACAATACTTATTTTTTCATGATAGGTAGTAGTTATTAATGTAAAGGGATTTGAAATTGGTCGGGCTGACTAGTCGATTAAAATTAGTAGTGAATAGGGCATATTATATTTCCATGTTTGACAACATTAGCAACACCCTCCAACACTCTAAAAGTTAACTCAGAAGAAATATTTCACCAAGGAATATGCCCCTTAATAAATTTTAGCACTCATGTAATGTTGGTTGGCATGGGTTTTAACAAAATTAACTATTTCTTTTATACTAAAAAATAACTATTTTTTTAATAACAAACTTGGAATACAATTCCAACCTGCTCCCTTTCGTCTCTTGGTAACGAATGAGCTATTGAGGATTCTACTCCTGTTATGAAATGATTAAATCTTCTTCCTCCTTCTCCTTTCTGATTGCTTACGTCAGAATTCACGTCATGTATCTATTTATATATTTTATTTTAATGGAGGGCATGCACCACCGTTATAAATATAGTTACTAATTATTATAAACCTTATACAACTATATTATATATATATGTATATATAAATTTTTTTTTCTCGTCTAAGATTAAGGTGATCTTAGGCTTTCCTGTTTGAGAGACCCAAGCCTATACCATAGATATTACTGGTGAATCGCTGTCTTTTGACTGGGACAACAGACTGAGTGCATTTTAATCATGTTTTGTAAGAACGAGGATAAGGTTCAAGACTGCTGCGAGCACTGACATAGGCTACATCCTTAGTATTATTATTATAAATGCGAAACTCTGTCTGTCAAGCTTTCAGGTTCAATAGCTGAACCGATTTCAATAAAATTTTATATTCATAAAATTAAAGAATCACTTCTTTTTCAAAAACCAACCTACAAAAGAGTATAATGGGGGATGAAATGAAATAAAGATGACGCAATATATTGCTATTAAAAGTAGGGTTGCTAGTTCTTGTCCACTTGGTGAAGTTTGAAATGTTCTAGATCTAGTTTTGAGATAAGTAACCCATGAGTCTTTAATAGGGATAAAGCTAAGTTTTGGCCAAAATATATGGCATTTTTTTTAAATAACTAGAATAATCAAAATATGCCAATTTAGCCAGTTCACATCCACAAAATCCAGATTGTGTCCAATCATGGACCAGGTTGCGTTCATCAACTTGAAAAGGCATTAAGAGGAGATTTTTTAAGGAATTTCAAAGAAATATTGAGCTTTAATACATACTTATAAAATACATAATATGTTCATGCCAAGTCTCTTTGTAGAGTGGGAGAGAGTATCCAGTACCAATTGTCACAGTTCATACCTTCATTCCATACTTTTTTATTCAAATAAGCGGTTGATATCCCTTATATCTATCCACATACTATGCAGTATATGTCTGTATGTGTAATGTAATGTGTAGCACTCTGACTCAAAATCTTTGCATTGAAGTAGCTATCTAATACTCGGTTCACATTATTTCCATCATGCAATCTCCTTTCTACCTACCTTTGTGTACCAAGTTTAGCAACCTCCTGCTCCTTCCACCCCTACTAAAAGTACGACCGAGAAACTCATTCACTTCATATCATTACACATGCAATTGTTATAAAGAATAACTAACAGTCAAATAAAACAAGCAGGATATTACCTACTCCAATAATACAAGTAGAATAACAGATGTAACGACCAGTTGACAACTTGATTCATTTCATTACAACTGTATTATGGATTTTGAAAAAATAAACATTTTCTTCTTCAGTTATTTTTTTTAAAATAAAGGTGAAAGTATTATGATATGTCAAATTATGTAAATATATTCAGTAGGTATATTCATATATCTACAAAT
>NJDD01000819.1:1337954-1373513 GCA_002245505.1 Calephelis nemesis
CTGACACAATAACCCTATATTCATATATCTACAAATTATCCTATTATATTTATTTATTTTGCAGAGTTTTATACCATACTTTTTAAACTTTATTTTTTGTGTAAAAAAAAGACCTCTTGGTATTACTCCTTCATTTCACCCTATAAAAGTTTCAGCACATGTTACGATTATTTCATAAAAAATTGTTGTAAAAAGCATAAAAAAACTTAACAGAACACATTATCATTGATGAATAACATGGATTTGTGCCTGGATATTCGGTGATAACAAATCTCTTACACCTGGATGAGCAAAGTTGAAATACAATCAACTGTAGAATCTATACTTGTTATCGTTGGCCCTTGGTGGAATTCCATTGTAAACACACTTTTTTGAGGTAAACGCTTGTACTTACACTTTATTTAATACCTTTTGTTACTGTAGATTAACCAACCGGTTTAACTTTTTATAGCATCATCAGGTCTTTATAACTAATGATAAAGTCTAAGTCTGTTAAATAAAGTTTACCTCAAAAAAGTGTGTATACAATCAACTGTTGTCGTCTATTCGGATTATGAAAAGATTTTTGTAGCCTACATTTGTTATTATGCAAGTTAGAGAATCTCGGGACAAGAGGAAAGCTTTTATCTTGGATTAAAGACTTTCTGTCTTAAATAATATTTTGTGTACAAATTGGTAATTTCCTGTCAACTGCAAAACTAGTACTGAGTAGAGGGGGTACTCGACTCAATTATTGGATTATTAAAACTCATAACATACTTAAGACTTCAACAGAACATTAAGCTTAAAATTTTCACTATTTGCTGATGACACTAGTTGTTTGGAAATACTATCACCCACCTTCAAAAAATTCAAGGTTTAAAAGTAATCTTTGAACCAAAGAGTGGTTGCTGTCTGTAAATGTTAACAAATACTGCATCTAAGATAAAACATCCCTTGCAAGTACTATTACTTAAATCAACAACAAATCATTAATAGTTATCTTATTTTACAATGTTAGTTATATAACTAGACATTTAAATTTGTTTACAAAGAGAATTTGGTGCCACAATCACTGGAGAAGTAAATGGGAAACTCTTAACTAATATAGTTAAAACAAGCTAATTCTGTACTTTATATTAATGTTTCCCTAACATAGTTTTGTCACAGCCCAGTAACCTTACACACTGCTCCTTAGAGAACCATTCATCATTTTTAAACCCAAGCAGGTCACATTAAAGATATTCAAACAGAGGCTGCTTATTGTTTACTGCTGTTTAAATCCAAGTTCACAGAAAATAAAGCATCTATTATGCTGATATCTGCTTTAACAGCAAGTCAATGTCTCTATTTATTAAGTAAACTAACATATGTTATGACAAAAAGATTAGTTAGGTACTTTTTTTAATACAAGACAAGATTGTTGCAACCTGGTATTTTATATTGATAGGTCAATAAGAGGTCATGACCCCCGCAACAGGAAATGTTAGTTTGTATGATAAGGAAAGCTTTTAAGATTCTCACAAAAAAGAATTATGGTTAACTCTATTCAACATATGAGAGGGAGGCATAGGGAATATGGATACCTATGTATCATGCAACCCTTACTTTAAGAAAGACTAGATAAGAACCCAGCTTAGCTTGGGTAAAATGTGACTCATAATATACATCTAGATGCAAAATGTAGGTAGATATTTCCGTAGTCATCGGTTTTCAAGAATTATTAAAGGTATAAGCGAGACATAGATTCGTATAGCTTCATTCATTGTGTTTAATAAATATAGTAAATAAAAACTGTCAAAGTTTTTACATAAATAATTTTTATTTTAAATCAACATTTAAAGTAAAGTAACATAAAGTAAGTAACAAAACAAATTGCAATGAGTACTTATCCGAGAATTTGGCAACGGTACTTATAAAGGAATATTCTCTATTACACATCACAAAACGGAATGTTTATTACCTACCCAAGATTTCGACTATGATTTGTCTGTCAAGTGTCAACATATTAGAATTTAACAAAATACTCAACAATCTGAATTTTGCGGATATATGTTGTCGACTCAAAATCAGTATTTTTTTGTTTTATTATTCAGGTAAGGTTTCAATCGAGTCTACCGTACCCCTTGACGAAATTATTAATAAAGATATATCACTAACAGGGTCACAAAAAGAGCAACAAAATTTGCTAGGGACTTACATAGATTGCAAAACAAATAATGACAAAAGATTTGGGCTTGACTTCACTAGAAGAACAAAAGTAGAGGGGATGTTTGTTTACAAAATTCTTCTTGACCGTTATAGTATACCTCAGCTACAATATATCTTTTAATTAAATGAAAATATTTTTTTTAAATCAACGCTTTAAATTTACTCGACCAAGACCTAAGAGAAGTCCTAAATAGTACATGAGGGCAAAAGACTTCCACAACTAGCTGTTAGCACCAACAATAAACTTTTTTTTAACTGACTAAAAGAAATATCTTAACACAAAGACTGATGATGAAATTTATGTAATAGATTTAGAGTTTATTAAATGGTAATTGGAGATATTTAGTTAAACATACTAACATGTCTAACACTTATTATTTTATATTATCACAAAATGCCGATTAGGTTTTTGAAAATTAATACTAAACAAATTGTTAATAAAACCTGTGTTTATATTTACAAAACAAAAAGGCTATCAACAAATAAAAACGACTCAAAATTTCCATGGCAATTTGCTAATGCTATATGGGTACACAATATGCACAGTATTGCTAGCATATAGCTATACCGTAGGTATAGTAGGTATGTTTTATATACCATCTCCAAAGTTTATACGTGACTGTAAGATGTTGAATTATGGCTGAAACTTGTCAAAATACTTGGTATGATTCATGATTACCCAAAAGTATAAGCGTAACATAGAAATGAGCACTAATGTTTAGAATTTGTTAAATCTTTCAGAAAAATGTCTACAAAACAAAAATCGTTTGCAAATCGTAATCATTTCAAGCGTAATTCGACATTCTATTACTACGAAACATTCAATGACATCATAATTAAATACAAGTTTGTGGACGCAAATCTGTAACATTTAGTGATAGGAATAACTTTTAAGAATATTTCTCTGTTTAATAACATGAAATTATTATGAAATATACAAAAATAAACGAAAACACGACTAGGTATGAGACAAATATGGCGGCCTTATAGTGAACTTTACGACCACAACGGCGTCACGATTTATCTTGTAATAAATGCGGATAAAAGAATAGAACTTACCTTGTAAAGCTCAATATAATAATGTTTTCCTTTCGATTCACTTAATTGATTTATTTTCACGTCTTTTCCATCATTTGTAGAAGTCATTTCTCATGAAAATATCGCGGAGAGACATTTATGCGCTTGTGTTTTCGTAATGCTGCTGTCAAATTAATATAAATCAGTACTGCCAGATAGCAATTACAAAAAAATACAATGGTAACTGTAATAAATTTCAATTTTATTTATCTATACAGTATTGTCAATTTAATGCAACAACATTAATATTTTTAGATATGGTTTTCTCGCATTATTATATTTATTGTAATAATTTTACGATAGCAAAATTCACGATTGCAATAATTATAAGGTACTTTAATCCCTTTTCTTTAACTTCCGCACAGGTTGAATAACGTTTTATTGGTAAGGTGCGCCAAATACATAATTAATTGTATTGATTAATAAAGAAACATGTATTGATATTATGTTTTTCAATATAAATAATCCTTTTTGTTGGATAGGTAAAAAATTGATGTCATAATTTTTTAATAAATTTCAAACATGAGGCATGTAGAGAGCAATGTACAACTATATGGGAATGAGCTGGTCCATGTAGATCTTACTACGTTTTTAGAAAAAAATGGAAAGAAACTAGCACGTTGACAAACTTACAATTAGGCTAAGCTCAGCGACTAATGCTCATAATACAATTCCTAATGCTCTAAATTTAACTGATAATTATATCGGTAGAATTGCATATTTTAGCTGTTATTTTCATAAAACCAGTCACATGGAATTATTGTCAAGGAGTTATACTACTCCTACTGCTATGCGGAAGTAAATCATATACATGATTCCAGATCCTTTTTGGGTCAATGAGTTCGTTTCTACAATAAGCTGCCCGTTGATATGAGAGATCTACCTTTAAATAAGTTAAAAAATGTATGAAAGCAAAATTAGTAAGAAAGTTATAAGGGCTCAGAGAACTTTTTTTGGAAGACGAACTTGCTTGAGGATAGAAGTTTCAATCTCACACTGCAATTTGTAATGTGATTTGTTGTACTTTGTTACCTTTCATGTAAGTAAAATAAAATTGTAATTGTGTATTAATGTAACTATAAATATAAACACAAAAATTAATAACAACTTAGAGAGAGTCAGGTACCTATGTGACAATATTTACGTGAGTAAGAGCAATTAGCATGCACGTCATACCGGGCCTCTGTGAAATTTGTGATATTGTCTAATAATCTCACTATAAAAAAAATCAATTTTGCTATCGTGTTTTCTAAGCGCATGTGATGTTGCAAATCGAAATAATCCCAATACATACATGTTTCACGTCATGTAAATATAATGTTGTTGTTAGAATATTTGAAACTGTGTTTTGTCAGTTTTTTGCTACTAACCTGCGCCGAAAAGGGATATTCACAACAACATATTTGTTCGCATTGTTTTATATAAGTGTATTTTGTAAATTTAATCAGAATTAGCCAAGATATTAAATAAAATATTCTATTGTTTGGTTACGCTAGGGCTTGACAAAGCGGTGACGTCGTAAGTGTCAATATTGGATGTTTAGTCAAATTAAGTTACATTACTACATAAAATACAGTTCCACTTAAGGCTGAGATGTGGTAAAAGTATGAATCTTTGTGTCTTAGTCACCCGCCGCCATGAACGATAATTTCTGCAATATCTACAAATACACTTATAAAAACAAAAAAGTGGGTCAACATATCCGCAAGCGTCATGTCACAGAGCTATTTACAATAAAATAACGATGGCGAGTACTTCTATTACCTTATATAAACAATGCACGATTTAGTTGGTCGTGGCTGTTTACCACTCTAACGACAAAGACCTGCCGTCAAGCAATTTAGTGTTTCGTTACTAGGTCGTTTAGAAACAGTCAGGGGGCGTAATCTAATACCACCTCTATTTACATCATCACTAACCATCAGGTGAGACAGTGGTCAAAGGTAAACTTGTTAACGAATATATTATACATATAATTTACGTATTTTTATTATATAAATGGAAAATAAATGTATACAATCAATGTTCATAACGTCGCGGTCGTAACAATCTCGTAATTCAAACACGTTAACCAACTTTATTCGCTGAATATTTCTCTAAAATGGCAAAAATGTTATGAACTAAGACTATCATGGTTACAAAAATATAACTTTAAATATATTTTGTTTACTTAGGCCAAATTCTCATCATCGTTTTGTTTTGGAAATAACTCTGTAAGTTGACGACTTAGGATATGTTGATCCTAATACTTTTTTACTTGTAAAAGTGTCCGCTAATAAATTTGGAAGAATTATCATGTGCCGCCATTTTGAAAAATAAAAACACAAAATAGAAGCCAGGCTTCACACAAAAAAGTTCACTCCCCTTTAGTTGTTAAGTCTATAAATCATATATATTTTTACAAAATTCTTAACAGTTTCGATTTGTTGAAAATGCCGAAAGCTATTTTACTTGATTTAGCTGTTCTAAAACATTTAAAATACAACTGCCAAACTCGTTAGATTTTTATGTCATGTTACTAAAATAATATTAATTTAAATTTCTGTTCTCATACTTTACCAAAGAATTCTTTAGTAAGAAGATTTGAAATAGAGATAGATGGACTCCAAGTAAAATTGAACACATGTGACATTACGCAAATGGTATTCACGGCTATATTACAAGCTAGGCTTTATTGCAGATTGTTTTATTACAAATTTGACACTTTCAAATAATGGACGTAGAATTGTGAAAGCTCGATTACTTCGTACCGCTATATTCTTTTGACGTGACAACGTGACAAAAACATGACTCATACGGCGTTACCTCACTCTAAGGCTTCCTATTTAAAGCCTGAAGTGCAAGCGAGAGTGCGGAACGAACGACAAAGAGTCACAATCGGTCTCTGTTCTTATGAAATTGTCACGTTTAACTATCGTCAGTAAACCGACTTTACAGGCAACCGTTTTTTATATTATACTAGCGGCCCGGTACGTACTTTACTACGTATATGATCGCATAAATGACATAACACAACAAAAGAAAAAAAAACAACTGAAAAAAGATTCAATATGACAGCATAATCCCCATCGCACAAAAGTTTCAATTTGACTGAAAAATAACCATTAACAAAATGATCCGCCATTTATTGAATTTATTTGCTATTAAAAACGTGATAAATGAAGAAACGCTGTACCAATTTTATTCAAACTTCACATAAACTATCTAATAAATAGTTCCAGTAAAGCCTAATCATTTGGTTTGGCTAGGTGAACCCAGTCTTGAGTTATAAAACTACAACGAAAAGTAGCATTTATTTTTAAATGGTTGGTCGCAAACAAGCACTTGGCGGGAAAGAGACAACTATCGCCTATAGGCATCAAATTTGTTGTTTTCCCCTTGTTTGGAGTTGAAGAATCGTAGGCCATTGTCCTCCTAGTTAAAACGCTAGTACGAGGCGACCATAGTTTACATAGGTCATTATCAATAAAATCACTGGTGGCAGAGTAATATGCAGCCACTTGCCCGGGTTGGAACTTCAAATTCATTCCTTTACCTCTTCCAACTATTGTATCCGTGTGATGTTCGGTTGCGAAGGGTTGGGCAGCTAGACTTGTACAATACGCCTAGCAGTCTGGTCTCAGGACAGCGATGCATCTATAAGATGTTTGGTGTCAATAGTCGACGGTTGTCCCAAACTATTTTTTGAGGTGTCGTATGCTTGTTAGCTGTCTCAAGCCATAGAAAAAAATACTTAATTATCTGTGTGGCGTGATGATATTTAATATATTTTACTAATAATTATTCTATGATCTAACCGGAGCTTGACAATGAAAAGCATTGCAGTAGATTTAGAAAAAAGCTAAGGTGGTGACACAAATACACGGGCGTGACGTAGAAATCCATCACCTGGTAGTCGCTGTTGTAGTGATAAGTAAAGCCAATATTTGACGGGACATATTCATTAACCAGCTAGTTACATTTATATTTTTCGGTGTCGTGTTTTGACTGAAATTGCTTATCTATTACATCCTAAATCTACGAATTTAGTTAAAAAAAATTTATGTTAAAAACGTACAGCAAAATTTATTTTGTAAAATGATCAATTTACTGTAGATTTTTGAATTTTGTACTGTAAATTATGTTATCTGTATTTAAGTGGTTTTAAATTTAGCTTCTGGCAAGACTGAATAGTACAAAGCAACGCGATTTGTGTCAATGTAGAACATTACGGTTTTACTTTTTATTGAAAATCTAATTAATTGAATTAGAGATAAAATGTAAAATAACGCCATAAATAGCGATAAAAAAGTACGTAACAATTCGATGTAGTTTCAGGCTACATTTAATTTTCACATTTTCGAAATTTCTTTTTAATAAAAAGTGTCAAACTGTTAAAGATTTACGGGAAAATTCTCTTTTTACAATGTTTAATTGCAAATGTATTGCTAAACTAAATAAATTAAACTTTATTCTCACATAGTTAACTATGAATCGCATTACATACGTGAATCTGATTACATTGTTCAATGCTTTTACAAATACATCTGTTGGTTCTAACTACATTTTACTGTCGCTTATATTTTTTTGTAATATTGAAAATTTTAAAAAAAGTGTAATTTATCAATATGTACTAGGTGTTATGTACCTGTATTTACAATTAAAAGTTGTGTATTAAATTGCAACCACCCATTTTCTTATTAGTGATGATATGTATTATTTATTATTATTTACATACTTCTCTTTGTTTATAAAGCAACCTCAAGTCTGGTGTTGTGATGAAAGTGTTAAACGAAATTGTTTTATAATGTACAATACAACATTGAAGTGATATTATAAAAATGGCCAAAAAGTCTGAGAATGCCGGAGGAAAACTGATAACAGTGTCAGTAGTTGGACTATCTGGTAAGAACAATTACGATTTCTTTTTATATTCCATAGATCTATGCATACTCTACATTGTGTCTCTTCTGTTGTATGTAATCACCAAATTTTAGTTCATTAGTTTAGTAAACTAATACAAAAAAGTTGAATTAGTTTGAACCTCATTTAGGGTTCATTCGATTGTAAAAAATAAATTTTTAATTATTAGCCCTTCTGCTGTAGCTATAGCCTAGAGAGGTTTAAAATCTTGTGCCTTTTGCCAAAAAATAATAATTATAGAATGGTTACTAAGTTACCAGCGTTAACTTAAAGTTTCATTGGTGATTATCCTTTTGAGAAGAAATTAAAAGAAATATGCAGTTTAAAAAATAAAACTCAAAATCATTTTAAGTTGGTTTTAAATTTATAAATTATGTTTTAAATAGATGTGAAAAGTTTTTTTCTAAGTAACAAAGAGCTACCGTCTATTTAATAAAGTGGTCAAAATAAAGATTCTGCATTTAGTGAAATTATGTATTTAACTGCAGTTTTAACACTTTTTAGTCAAAAATATTTCTTAAAAATGTGTGTCAACTACATGTTACTTACTTTCATTCACTTATCTTTTTGTAGCACCTCCACCAACTTGGTTTAGCAAATTTGATAATGACACCCAATGTTGCTGGCCTGTGACCCTGCCTTGTGGGGAATTAACTATAAAAGCTATGTCACTAAACCTTAAAAATATAATAATAACATAACATATAATAATAGTATAAAATATAATAATAACACTACTTACACAAACTATTCTATCTTTAGTGTATTTTATACATATTTGGTGCACAATAAAGAGTATGCTTTCAGTCATTGATTGAGTGACATTTCATAGAGGCAGAAAACACAAAAACTAATATTATATATAAAATTCTATGAAATTTTGTGAGCATATTGAGTAAGTCTAAGAATCGGCCAACATCTGTTTCTCATATCTCTAAGAGACAAGAGTGACTCACCACAAATTTTTATACTAAATCACATTAAAAAAATTAGCAGAACAATGTCAGGTCAGGTAGTGTAGTATAAAAATTGAACTAGGATGTACAACGTAGTTACTTATTTATGCTTATTTTTGCTAGTACACATTAAAAATCACATTACTGCTTAGACGAAGTAGGTACCTGTATAATATTGTCTTACCTTTCCATGTAAACGACAATAATTGTCACTTGTTCACTTGTAACCGTAGGTGCCATTTTAAAAAGTTAATGTAGGGACTAAGAAAGTGAGATAATAATATTTAATGTATTGAATGAAATACCGGTACAACTATTGAACCAATTTATTCACAACACTTGTACTTTCAACAATATATTTTTTACAAACTATTGTGAAAAGTTTTTTCTAAGTATGGGTTGAATGTCTGTTTAAAAATTCTATTATTATTAATTTTATTCCTACTTAGTTAAGGTGCTGCACATTACTCACTAGTGGTCTTGTTGGTAACAACCAATGTAATCTTAGCTTGCCTCATATGAGGTGCCTGGAAGGAAGGTCTGTTTTCTAAATAGGAGTCAGACGAATAGGGACTAAATGTAATTCAAAATATATTAAATCTATTTAAATATTAATGTTACACAAATGTTACTCACATCTTGCCAATGGGTTAATATTATTGCAGAATGGAAACCTAATAAGTAATGGCAATGAACTAGTGCCAGTATTCTTCTCTAGGTCATAGAATACCCACTTGTATGTACCCATATAAAAAAATATATATTATTGGTTTACATCATGAGATTTGGTTGATTAAGAATTATATATCTAAACATGTTTGCAAGTTGTATCACATGCTTTAACAAATTGTGATACCAATTTTATTATTTATTACCTACTCAAGGGATTATTTTAAACTAACTTCGAAAAAGGAGGAGGTTTCTCAATTCGACCATATATAATTTTTATCTTATTTATCCAAGTAAATTATAGCTAGCATTTATTGGTCTTTTTAGTTTTGTAAAGTACAAAGTTGTGTTTTTTAATTCTTCAATTTCCTGTCTTTCTTGGTTGTCTGGCAGAGATTGCTTTGAGCGCTATGATCGCCATATACTTTTTATTTTAAATATTTTTGTTCTTTATCTTATATTTGTGTATCTTTATATTATACAAAATGTCTTACAGAGCCATCTATTGGTAACCACAAACATAAGTAGATTTTGTGGGATATCTGACCCTGGCATTCTTTGTTTTCATCGGAATGTTTTGGATGTTAAAATATACATGCTGTAATGTATCAATAAATAAACATAGAAACAGTAAACTGCACATCATCAAAATTCAAGTTTTATCATTAAATTAAAAACTACAACATAATGAAAAACTTTTTATTTTTATTACAATTTTAAACACATACCTACATATTAAATTAAATATTTTACATACTGGGAAATGATTCAAATAGTTTATTAAATGTTTTCTTTCCACATTGTTACAAAATCACAAAAACAATTTCACTATCTCAGTTCTCACTTAAAAGTATCGTTTAAACTTTTATACTGTAATGGAGGAATCAGACCTATAGTTTAAAATATAGAAAAGCATTTTAATTAGCTAAAATCACAAGAAAATATATATATTACGGAGGTACCCAAATTCACCATTTTACGAAAATTCCATAAATGTGCCATAAATACTAAACTTCGAACCATAGTCCAT
This sequence comes from Calephelis nemesis, assembly GCA_002245505.1. Taxonomy (NCBI): domain Eukaryota; kingdom Metazoa; phylum Arthropoda; class Insecta; order Lepidoptera; family Riodinidae; genus Calephelis; species Calephelis nemesis. The sequence goes on from NJDD01000819.1 coordinate 1,348,779, forward strand.
AGATTCCTAATTGTTGCCATTTTTAATTTAATTTTTGGCATAAATAATATATTTTCAGAAAGAAATTCAGAAATTACTTTCAATTAATTCAGAGTTTGAGAAATTACTGCCAATAAAGAGAGTATTAATTTAGTCTATTTCAATATTTTTGGTTTTCTTTAAATTATATACCTTTTTAAATTTAGTTTAATAAATCTAATTAAATGACAATTTATTTAATATCTTAACAGAAAATCAATGTTAAAAAACAATAAAATAAGGATAAATGGTAGGTAGGTACCTACATTTTATTGTTAAAATATTCAGAATCACAATAATTCATAACATACTGTTTGTGGCGTAAGTCTTATAATTTTTTTTAAGAAATAGGAAGGCAAACAAGCAGAAGGATTTCCTGATGGTAAGAAATTCATGGCACCTAGAGACACCAAAGGCGGTAATGGTGCATTGCCAACCTGAGGTCGGCAACTAATAGTAATAGTAATAATAGTAATAGTTTTAAATAATTACCTAATGGGTTTATAAGTAATATTTAATGCCTATGTAGACCTTCGGATATCATTTTTTTGTGTGTACGATGTACAGGAAATTGTCCGTTTCAATTTGTCTCATTCTCTAAATATTTAAATGTATTATTGAAAATTTATGTATCTCTGGTATTAGTAACATCGGCTAACACCAATGATATAAGCATACAATTTTGGTTAAAGTGGGGTTAGACCAATTTGTGAAATTCTTATAGAGATAAGTATTTATTTATGTATTAGTCTGTGATTTTTTCTCAACTGATTGGCGAATTTCACAATGTATAATTTTTAAAATCGTTCCCGAATTCGGCAACATCGCTTTATTTTCAATGAAATTTACTCAACCTCGCGGGTTCAACTGAAAATAATAAAACATTCTAATCATATGTAAATATTGTTGACCTTGCCTGCTCATATACCAACACAATAGTAGTGTCTGAAAATGTTTTTTATACTATTAAATTATTTATTCTTACATGCCATTATCCTGTTACATATTCCTATACTATTTACATTCCTTTATTTTCTCAATGACAGATTGATCTCTATGTAATTTTGTGTTGTTTACGCTAAAATGTCATAAAACTAATATTGTACTTCATGAAGTGATGTGCTACACATAATGATCTCTACAGGAGCTATATTGATAAATGTAACACAATAATAGATCCCTTTTTGTACAAAATGTTGAAACTAAACTACTGCCAGATATTTTTGTACAAATTTATTAACTCTAATATTATATTATAGTATTACAAGATGTTACATGTATAAATTCTTGATTGGTAATGCCTACATATTAAATTTTTTGGAGCTGTTGTAAAATAAATAGGTATAGGTAAGTACTCAATAATTAAATTAAATAATTATAATGACAGCTAATCTTTATTCTTCTTTCATTACATATGGCCTTTATTGCGTCAGGCAAATAAATCCACCAATGTCTTGAATTTTTATTTATTTATCTTAATCAAAATTTAATGAATTGTTACTGTTACTCGATGAGCTCCCCACATGAATTTCCCAACCCGACACTGTTATGTTCAGGGTTCTCTTCACAACTTTTCCCCTGTTTTCGGCAACAGCTATTTTCCCAACTAGCATTATTTAATAAATTTAACATCTTGGTTGCCGTAAAAGGGGGATGGGTTTGTGTTTCAAGAGGAGTGTCCTATGTGCCCATATTGGTCCTATAGCATTGTATTGGCATTGATCCAGTGGAAGTTAAAGAAACCAGTGACCACATTGCTGCTATTTCGTTGATAATGGAGACTTTTTGTTGAATTTAAAATATTCACTAATTGTACTTTTAATAAAGTACTATCCACATTTTCACCATTGTGTTCGAGCCAGTCAAAACAAGAGATTGTTTTTTTATTGGCCTGCATAAAGCATCCAACACAAATCCACATGTAGACCCTGCATGGCTTATGATAAGGCCACCTTTATCAATTGGCATGGAACTGGTGGAAGCAGTGGTGTCGTCATTCTAGTTTTTAGACACTGTGGTTTGCATTTAACCAAGTCTCTTCAGTAAAAAAACAATTGACCAATCAGATATCTTTTGGTTTCGTTCAAAAAATCGCAGCGAGCCATAGCAACATCGTGACGCTCAATTAATATTTGACATTTGTCAGATTTTCTCATTCATCCATTTTTTAAAACCTAGTTTAATGACGATTTTTGGGCATGAATGAAACCACATTCATATAAAAAACAAGTTTTTAAGTGTTGGAATTTCTTTGCGCAAGTGAAAGTCATAATTATATGACAGCGAAAAGCATCAGCATCAAAGTTGGGAACCGATGTCACACAACGTGATACGCAGTTTATTTACAAACCTTATTTTCCTGCATGCTACTTGTACTGTTAGCTTCGGTAGTAATTTTTGAAACAGTGGGTCCACTAATTCCTAATAAGGCCGCAACAGGTTCTAACACCAGTGACAGTGGTAATAACGGGCCACCATTTTGATACTCTGCTTCAAAGTATTTATGAACCTTTATCACCAGTTCTCTCGCCTGCTTTTTAAAACAGATCCTTTTGGCATTTTGATATTCGACAGCTTGGCATCAATCGTTTAACCAAGTGTTTGAACTTTAAATTGTTCAATCTTTTATTTGACTGAAATATTTCAATTTCTATTTACATATAACACTCTTACTAAGAAATAAACAGTAATGAAAGTTTTACAGTGGTTTTTTATTTTTACATACATGTTGGTATACTTCAACATCAGTGTTTATAGGTGGAGAGTATCAAGTACAGAGTATTATGACTCTTACAGAAGTGCCTAGTTATATTTTTGTTCTTTATTCTTTATTAAAATTGCTACTTGGATAATACCAGAGAGATTTGGTCATATAATGACAACCTGGGTCTTCCTTTTACCTACAAACTGTCTACAGTTGTATTGTGTATCTGATTTTCAAACTTTCATCTACTAATTTTTCCACAGGGGCAAACCAATGAATGCTTCATTGGCTCTTTCTCATTTTTACACCAACACTATTTTCTACTTATAGTTACAATAATTAGAATAGAATATTGTGGAGGTAATAGTCAAAACAAATTACATTTTTTAAATTACAAGTACATTTTTTTCCCAGGATATTAAGAAATAATGAATAGAAAAACTATTATTTTGATATTAAGCTTGAGTTGTAGCTCTGCCTATATCTCTGGGAATGAGGGCGTGAAGATACTTCTGTACTTTTAGGGAACAACATTATTTTCTTATTCAAACTAGGTATATGTTTTTCTTGTTTTTTTCAATCAAATGGAAACTTTGTTATTTAATGAATATAGAAAAGACATTGGGATTTGATCTTTACAATAAGAGTGTGGATGTAGAAATGTGCTGAATTTACCTAAAGTGTTGATAGGGTCATTGTGCCTGATCGCCTCCACTTAGTGGAGTTTGCAGGTTTGAGGTAAAATATAAAAATGTTCTGGATATAGTTTTGAATTAACTTATATTGTAACCCAGCCGTAGTATATAGTAAAATAGACTATTTTAGGATTAAGCTGAGTTTTAGCCAAAATGTCTAGTGATTTTTTTTTAATAATTAAAATAATCGGAATATGGCGATTTGACCAGTTTGCGTCCACAAAATCCAGATCGCGTCCACCCATGGACCAGTTTGCGTCCACCAACTTCTAAAGGGGTTAAGGGGAGATTTTATTAAGAAATTTGAAAGAAATATTGGGTTTCAACTATTATTGTATAAAATATATATGATCACGCCTAGTCGCTTGCTGAGTTGGCAGAGAAGAGTACCAAGTGTTACTAGCTCTCTCACAAAAATTAATTTTTTTAAACAATAAAAAGCTGGTCGTGGAGATTGTGGTGACAAGAGTTGGCCGTGGGTTAAAATTGACCATGGAAAGTCAAGTTAGGTCTTCCCAGGTAACTAAGTACATCTATTCTGTACTGGTAATCTTTCATCTGCCATTCTCACAACATGAACGAACTAATGGAACATGCCTTTACTTATTATTGTACCAACACTTTTTTAATCCCACTCTTTCTCGGATCTCACTGCTACGAATGATGCCAATCAAAATCCGCCCCAAAATTACGAATACATCATCGATTGTTTATGTCAGAATTTAGGTCACCACTAGGTCATATAATTTTTCTGTTTTTATTCAAAATATCTTTAATCTGGAATACAGACATTTTAAAATATTAAGTAGATTTTCTTGGATCTGCAGGTAGTAAGGTAATTTTTTTTATAGATTTCACATCAAGCACGTCCATTTCACAAAAATTTTTAGTTTCCTTCAATTTTTTCCTAACTATGTTTACCTATTGTGTTCCCTCTTTCATTCTTGAAATGCTCTTTATTATTTTCTAATGAAAACATCGTCATCCGGGATAGAACATGTGCCCGATTGGCAATAGGTTTGCCACCTATCGCATTGTGAAACTATCTTAGGCTAACCGTGCGTGACCTAGTTGCACCTTTGTCACCTTCTTTGTGGAATAATGCCTAAATAATGGCCTGAATATAAAAAAAAGTATCTTCACACCCATATCCCCGAAGAGGTAGGCAGAGGCACAACCAGGGCACCCACGACTAGCCAAAGATACTAAGTCCCATAATGTGATAGGTGGCAAGCCTATCGCCAACCGGGCACGTTTCCAATCCCGACCAACTTTTTTTTTTATTAGAAAATTGGAAAAATCCAATTTTCTTTTTGTTGGCCGACCCGGGATTCGAACCCGAGACCTCATGCAGTCAAGTCCAACACTCGGACCGCTCGACCACAGAGGCGATAATATACTTACATATGGCCTGAATATACTTACATAATTGTCTTTATGTATTTATAATTTATCATACAGTTGCTTGTGTATAAGTGGAAGAAGACAGCAAAAGTTCAATGCGCTTGTTCCCTTCCGGAGCGGTGGTGGGTACTAGTCCCGATGGGATGATACAATGCACTCTACCGACTACCACCTATCTATAACTGTCTGATTAAATTTTATAAAACAGTTACGTAAGATTTAGTATTTAAATAAACAAGTGGATGCAAACTGGTATATAGTATAATCCGTCCATCCTGTTTGCGTCCAGGTAAATTTCGACATCTATATCTTTTTCTATTACCATAATTAAGTTTGGCAAATTGGCTACTTAAATAAGCATAATAATAATTGTAAAAATAAAGTAAAACCTCATCCTTATGACATATTTCTTTACATTAAAATAAAGGATCAAGTTAAAAATAGAAAGATAAGTTTGCGTCCACCCTGGACGCAAACTGGCTAATTCGTGTTATTGGTATACCAGTTCGCGTTCACCTCATTTTAACTCTAAAAAATAAAATATTCAATCAAAATCATCAATATTTTTATTCTTTAAATCATTTTCAAGGCCTAGGAACAAATACAATCTTTACTTAACTTAAAACATTGAAAAATTACGTATGAAACGCGCGCTGGTTCACTTTTTTTTTTACTAAAATTATGGATATTTACAAAACTTTTTTATATAGGTAGATTAATTATTTTTTTAAACAGGAAAAATTATGCGAACAGTTCTTTTGTCTGTTTATGTGTGTTACAAATATGTTGTATAATAGGCAGAAACGACTTTTAATTTATTTAATAATATTTTTAAGGGTTTTTTAAACGGTGTCCACCAAATGGACGCGAACTGGAGCGTCGACGCGAATAGGCACACATACCCTACAATCCTTGAAGAGGACACAGTAATTTCTATTTCTAGAGAGAATTAACCAATAAAGTCTACTTAACACCAATTGCATGAAGTCCATTGTAATGTTATCACATCTTATTTTGGACTTCCTCTTGTCATTTCCTTTAGATAATTTTCTTATCTACAAACAAACTACATCTCTATGTATTAAACTATGTACATATGTTTACAAACTGTATCATCAAGACAATTACGTGTTTTAATAGCTTGTTGACAAAAGATAATTTGATATTTAGTACATTGTACAGTGTGTGTTAAAGGATTGGCCTTCAATTTATTTATGAATGAGAGTAATTTATGTTCACTCATTCATAGTTTTTACTGCTTTAGGTTTATACATAGGCAAATACTTGAAATAACGGTTTAAAGGTGAATACAATGGTATCATAAGTTACAGGGACATTTCTGAAATTTAAAAATTTGCAATAAAATCGGTTTTAACAAGATCTGTTAAGTAGTTTCTTTTTTCAATACCTTTGTCAGTATAACCGCAATTTAGCTTTTGTTCAATCGAAGCATGAGCAGGAAGGTTCCCAAGAGGGTTGACATGATTGAAGATCATGAAGATTTTTTATATTGTGTTACTAGCTGCTATGGAACCCTTCATGGGCGAGTCCGACTCGCACTTGCCTGTTTTTTTTTTAATATCGGAAGGCAAAAAAGCAGAGCAAATAAAAGAAGTGTTTTCAATATTTTTATTTGATTTCGTCCAAACTGATTCACCTTTTAGTATAAGTAGCCTATTGGATTAATGTGGATATTCGTAGTAGTAGAAGGCAGCTCGTAAAAGGCGACTATAGGCTTACCGTAACTAACACCCTGACAGGTGGCAGAGTTTCGCAGCGACTCGTCCGGATTGGTACCACCGACTTATCTATTCCTGCCGACATAATGTTAGCACTTGCCGTTGATGTGTTCCGGTTTGGAAAATAAGGTAGCAGGTACATTTACTTTCGCTCGAGGCCTAACATCCCAGCCTCAGGTTGGCAACGTACTACTATCGCCTTTGGTGTATAGGTGGCGTAAATTTCTCACCATCAGGAAATCCGTCTGCTTGTTTGCCTTCCAATATCATAAAAATAATTTAAAAAATAAATAAAATAGTAGAATAGTACAAGTTTTAAAGATACATCCTTTGTAGGCCCAAAATGATATGTCGTAATGAGTGAAAGTGTACAAGTAGTTATAATTGTATTAAGTTTCAAAGTCATAATTAACAAAAAAAATTGTAATTAACAGGCACTGAAAAAGAAAAAGGGCAACTAGGTGTGGGCAAATCATGTCTTTGTAACAGATTTGTTCGTACTGATGCTGACGATTACAATGTGGATCACATCTCGGTTTTAAGTCAGGTAATGATTAATGTATTGTAGAGTTTAGCAAAGCATTCTTAGACATAAACATATAACTTACTTATTTAAATATATCTCTATATTAAGCTCGCTGCATACGTCCGGAATAATTTTGAACGAAAAAATCTAAATGACATTTTTAACACAGTAAATTCATACATACAACTTGTACGAATCAACTGTGCACTCCGCTAGAATGTAGCCTCTCTTCCGCTTCTCCTCGCGGCGCTCTGCATTCGCCGCAAGCACTCAGTAGCGAAGTTGTTATCGTTATCAAACCAATGTTTTATAAACATACAAAAAACTATAAATGAATAAAACTGATAAACGAAAAATGACAAACGAAATCAAAGATGAGTTGCACAGTTAATTCGTGCAGGTAGTGTATATGGATTTACCACATTTTATGTATAATATTTTTTCATACGAAATTGCTGTAAATTCGCAATTTTTTTGCTATTTTTCGAAACGTAATGCCGCATGTATGTCGTGAGCCTTATAATGTTTTGTGATATTTAAAAAAAGGGCAGTTTAGTTATTATAAATATACATTTTGTATTTTGAATGCTTGATATAAAAAATAGCCTAATTTATTTGATACTTACTTACTTCCTAAGTAATACTAATATTCTTATTTTCCAGTCGGACTTCAGTGGACGAGTAGTCAACAATGATCACTTTTTGTACTGGGGGAATGTGCAAAAGGAGAATGATGAACAGGAGTATAGATTTGAAGTGGTTGAGCAGACTGAGTTTGTAGATGATGCATGTTTTCAGCCGTTTAAAGGTAAGTTTCGAGTTTTGACGAATTTGTAGTTTTTAATGAGGCTCAAACTCGATTCCCCACGAGGGCATTTGTGTGATGAACATTTGAATGACTACATTTGTTTATTAAATTTATTTTTGCAAGTATATATTTAAATGATTTATTGTAATGTCTGAACTCCATCTGCTGATTTTTCTTCCTTTATCATAAAAAAGTTAAAAGATGCTGTATAGAATGTATGTTTGTGTGGAACTCCACTAGTCAAATATATTTGGCCAATTGCACTATCCAACAATGATCAAATTTCTTTGAAAGGTGCCCATTTCCCTCATTCAATATCTTTTGTCCAAGATTTCTCTATAATTTACATTAATTTTTGTTGGTATTTCACAATGTTTAATGTTTTTAAGAAGTTCTAACTTGAAAAATATTTTACTAGCATAAATTGGATAAAGTTTGGATAAATTGGTTAAAGTTATTTGTTTAAAGTGTATTGGTATATTGGACAAACTATTTGATAAGTGAATAACCACCCTAACCACAAGATATAACCATCCACATACAAATAATAATCAGATAGCAAGACAAAAAGCGATAACAAATCTGAATCATGTAATTCATCTTTAATTGAATATCATGTCACTCAGTATGAAGTGGCCACTTCACAAACACTTCAAGATTATGATAAAATGTCAGATTCCTTTCAATTTGTGGCCGATATGTGCAAATTATTATCCTAAATTTTATTTTAGATATATTCTATACTTTCTATCAATGACTCTTGGTGAAATTTCAATATTTAGATTGAGGATTAAAAACACTTGGTACACTTTCAAATGCACTCCCCATACTACAATAAAATTAGGCGCCCATTTAACTAAACATGTGGTAATTCTGCTGTTCATAAACTAAACTTATATTTATTTGCATGCTATCTTTTTCTAAAGAAACAAAAACAAAAAAAATAGAACATTTTAGACATATGAGATAAGTCCGGATATGTCAAATTGTAATGTTTTTAATCAACTTTTTCCGAGCGATAGACCATAGCTATAGAGGCCAGCAAATCAGGAGGAGTTTCTTACGCGATTGCTTGACCAGTAGCCAACTAATTTTGATGGTTCTGATTTAGAAACATAGATTATGATTCCGAGGTGGTCCCATATTAGTTATATTAGTTTTTTCATGATCTGACTAGTGGTTTTTGAATTATACTTAATGAAACATAAATTTTTCACTTATACTGACGACCACATCATTGGTATGGTTGTAGAGGTAAGTGAAAAGTAAGTAAAGTGAAAGGTAAGTAAGTGTAACTCAAAAACTACTAGTAGGATGTTGATAAAATTTATGTGTTACCATTTCGGAACCGTTTGCCATCTTTCGAAAAACGAATTAGCAAATAGCGTTGTGGTACCTAATAAAATAGTTGGAGTCGGTATTTGCAGTTTTACTGGGCTTAATTATTTGTAAGTAAAAAGAACTGTATTTATTTATCCTTCATGGTACCAATGTTATTTATGTGCTTTTAAATAATAAATGAAACCATTAAAATATGTTGATGTAAAGAAAAGTTTTAGTCCAGAAGATGCTATAATTATAAAAACCGGGAGGCCAATATCCTTTTAGTATTTTAAATGCAAAAGTTTCTGAGAATGGTTGGATGTTTGTTACTCTTTTACACATATATTACTGACCTAATAAATACAGTGTGTGTGAAAGTGTACAAGTGTTATTTTTTAAGTACTTAATCTTACGTTAGAGGTGCTACAGTGCTGACAACTTATTATAGGTGTATGTATAATAAGTAAAATGAGTATATCGTTTTTATAAAATTTCAATTCTTATTAATTTTTTTTATTAATACATAAATCGACGGGTTTCACTTCGGGAGTGCCGGCAGAAGTAAAAACTTGAATATTAACGTTGTGCAATTTTGATAGTTTTGATTGGTCAGGGAATAATTTTGCACGAATTGCAAATGATCAGTATAAGAGTACTATAATTTATGTCGTAGAATACAATATTCACTTATTGTGCTATCGTACAGAAACATGACAACACGAGCATTCGCGCAAGCGCCCTGCGCCGTCTTACGAATTTTCTAATCTTTCGATCAGATTACGTGTCGTGACGCGAGTTTAGAAGTTTTTATCCATTCCAAAAAAACGCGACGCCGCTAAAAAAGTTTTCACTTCAAAAATATTTATACATGATAGTCCAAAAGTTACAAATGTTTTAGAGCTGTAGGTAAACTATATATATAAAAGAAAGTCGGTTTTGTGACAACACTTATTACTCGAGATCTGCTGGACCAATTTTCATGGTTTTTTATTCGTTGGATTTGTTGATGACAGAATACACATTAACCCTTGGTCACTCGCGCGATTTTCAGCCTCGTGAGCACTCGCGGGGTGTTGTGGCCACCCCACATATTCAAAGTATATTTCTAAACTTAGGATATTACTTAATGGAAATATACCACCATTTTATTATTTTTTGTTGCATGATGTATGAAAATAAAAATCGTTAATTTTATGATCGACTTTATTTGTATTCTACGAAACATAACAATAATCAGCCTTTTTAGTCGAAAAATTGAGATCAATCCACAAAGAAACATAAAAAAAATAACTTCGAAATTTTGCAATAAACTTTATCGTTGAAGATAAAAAATATAAGGATTTATTAACACAATGAAATAAAAATTCCCTACTTTTCAGAACAGAAACTGCAAATTAACTTCATGTGTTTTGGGCATATGGTTTATTTGCAAAAATTGCAGTGACTCAATGTTTTGATGTCTATAGACCGTGGACAAATTATACAGCGCTCTTTATTGTTGGTGATATTCCTTCGGCGCTTGGTCCAGAAGTTTTCAACATATTCTTGAGTGATTTGGGTAACCCTGGTTGAAAATATCTTCTTTCTAGGTGACCTTGAAGCATGCTCAAACCCAATGATTCCAAAAAGTCTAGCCTTTTCATATAATTTTGAGGTTGCGCCATATTCCAATTATACATAGCATTGGTATTGATACCAGAAGTATTCAGCATATGAAAGAAAAGTCTCAATGGCCAACGTGAACATATCCTTGCAATATTATAGTTGCCACACATGAAGCATCCTGTTCTGACAGAGTTATGATCCTTGAATAAAATCTTCATCGATGCTGGGCATCACTTTCCACTGCAACATCGTCTTTATTATCTGATATTACTTCTTCTATCAAAACTGTCAATCTCGCTTGCTCTTGTTCCTAACTCATCTACAAGCAAAAACATTTGAAAAATAAGTTATATACCTATAAACAAAGCAACGTACAAGAAAATAAAACTTTGTAAAAACAAAAACCATAACTTTTGTGCAAATAAATACACTAATATTTATATTATACTATATAATTACATTATATAAGGGCACGCTTAGATTATTTACTTTTACTAAACAATTGAAAAAACGTACCTTACTCATAAAATAACCTCCGAAAAAGTATATCATGAGCGCTCGCGGGGTGTCGTGACCACCCCACGCAAACTTTGATACATCCTTACACTGCGAGTTGTCGCTCTGCCTCTGCCCCTCTTACCCCGCGTCGATGCGTTTAAAGGTCACTTGTAGGTACTCAGAAGCGCAAATTCGTAACTACAAAAATTAGTATTCATTTTTACGTTGAAAAATACGTGGGGTGGTAACAGCACCCCGCGCGAGTGATCGAGGGTTAAAAACAATAAAAATAAAAAAATATGAAAGATGAATCGTCTATACGTATACAAGAAAGTCGTGATAGTTAAACCGATTAGGCTGAAAATTGATGGAGAGGTAGCTTAAAACCGTGAGAAGGACACGGGGTCAAGGCTTGGAACCGGTACTAAAATACCGGTATTTTACCGGTATTTAGCGGTTCTTTCCATTTCGATACCTGGATACCGGTTCCAAAGTGGGTACCGGTACTCCGTATGTTTTTTTTTTATGATATTGGAAGGCAAACAAGCAGACGGATTTCCTGATGGTAAGAAATTCCCGCCGCCTAGAGACACCAAAGGTGGTAATGGTGCGTTGCCAACCTGGGACCGGGGTGTTAGGCCTCGAGCAAAAGTAAGTTTACCGGCTACCTTACCCTCCGAACCGGAACACGTCACGACATTATGGCGGCAGGAATAGGTAAGGTGGTGGTACCAATCCGGGCGAGTCGCTGCTAAACTCTACCACCTAGTCAGAAATCACGGTGTTAGTGACGGTGAGCCTTTGCTCGCCTTATACGAGCTGCCTGGCTAGGAAGGCAGATGGTCTATTCTACAAAAAAGCCCGGACCAACACGGGGGAAAACCGTATACCGGTATCGTCCAGATACAGGTATTTAGCGAGTACCGGTATTAATATCGGTATAAAAACCGATATCTAGTTAAGGTACCGGTACTAACAGTACCAGTACTCCTCCGATACTGGTATCGCACCAAGGCCAAATATACCGGCACTCAAAAATACCGTTATTTCAAGCCCTGCATTGTACCCTTCATTTTATCCCTTACAACAGCGAGGAAACTAGGAAAAACGAAATTTTAATTTGTCCCATACAAACTGAACGGGCGTAACGAAGTTCGCCGGAACAGCTAGTGTTATATAATAGAGTTTCCTATTTTTTTGTAACTTCTAGAATCCTTCTTTAAATGGAGATGGAAAAGTGGTAATTTTAATAATGATCCAGTGGGACACAGTGACAAGATTATATTTAAAAAAAACGAAATAAGACAGTCAGGGTTTTTGTTTTCTTAACAATTTGCTTGTTGGTTATTGTTGCAGCTGTGGGCAAAACCGAGACATATGTGAAAAGATGTGTGGCCACGAAACTACAGTCTGCTGAGAAGCTCATGTATGTTTGTAAGAACCAATTGGGAATTGAGAAAGAATACGAACAAAGGCTAATGCCTGATGGCAAATTGTCGGTGGACGGTTTCCTATGTGTGTACGATGTTAGCCTTGTTCCTGGACGGAGTTGGGAGAAACAGGTATGTGATATTTGTTAGCCAGTTACTTCAATATCTGAAGGAAACGGAAATAAAGTTTTAGACTCATGAGGTAGAATACAGTATCTGCCTCTCTGCCAGGCAGCTCGTGAGAGGCGAGCACTGGTTTAAATATAGATCATTACTAACAAGATCGCTGATGGTAGAGTGCCGTACAGCATATACCCAGGTAGGGATCCACCTCCTTACATATTCCTGCTGCCATAATGACTGTCATGTTCCGACCCGTAGAGTAGCCAGTAGCTGGTTCACTTGTACAATAGGCCTAAATCCCGGCCACAGGACAGTAACGCACATTTAACATCTATGGTGTCTATAGGCCACGGTTATCTCACCATCAGAAGAGCCATGTGCTTATTCGTTGACCACCCATATAAAAATGTCTGTGGTAGGAAACTCTGGAAACTCGGACGTCTAGGTAAGAGCATCGTGTGATGTCACGCTTAACAAATTTAAACGTTATTGGTATTAATATTATAGATGCGAAAGTTTGTATGTGTGTTTGTTACTCCTTCACGCAAAAACTGCTTTACCAATTTTCATGAAATTTGGCACACACATAGAAGGTAACTTGGATTAACATATAGGATAATTTTTATCCCGAAAAAATGTTCTTGTGGGACCATTAACCACGCGGGCAACAGCTAGTATACTAAACTGAGTCGTTTTCCGCTGTTTGTCCCTATGTATGCTTAGATCTTTAAAATTGCGCAACAGAAATTAATGCGGTTAAACAAAGAAGTTTGTCTACCCGTCTGAAGTTGGGACATAGTAAAATGACCGTAGCAAGAAGTGTTTAGTTTAATTTTTTTATAATAACAGTCGTATTAATACATGAAGAAAATAAATCATGATCTGTGCAAGTCATCCTGCCTTATTTCAATAAAAAATATACAATCATTGAATACTTTTTTTTAACTAAATACTACATAAGTTGGAATTTTAAACAATAATATGCTGCCGTGTCGTCTACGTAACATGTTATTAGTTTAAAGGACTTTGCAGACTGTGTTTAGTTAAACACGAGTCTATTTTTTTGTGATAAGGTGGATCATATCAATTTGTATTTCTACGTATCATTTGTACACATACTTGAAAATCTTGAATTGATTCATAACATCAAAAAAAGCCAGTTTTTACATTCTAAGTCTGACATAATATTGTTATATTTCAGAATGAAACTTTAGCTGCTATTCTACAAAATATAGTTAAATTAAAGAAACCCGTGGTTTTGGTGACGTCCAAAAACGACGAAGCGTGCGAACAAGGTGTGAGGGAGGCAGAGAGATTGGTACAAAGGAAGGAGTTCAAAGGATCCATACCCATTGTGGAGACTTCCAGCCATGACAATGTCAACGTGGACCAAGCTTTCTTCCTCCTTGCACAGATGGTTGACAAGTCTAAAGCTAGAATCAAGGTACGTCAATATGCATTTTTTATTTAAATTGAGAGTAAGTATATGGCTTTAGGTATGAAAAATATGAAACGGATGACAAGCTATTTGCGCAAGAGATAAACGGAGATTGGTGTATAGGCAAGAGTTCAAGAGATCCATACCCATTACTGGAACCTTTAGACATGTCAGTGTCAATATGGATCAAGCGTTTTACTGTATTTGATTTTTTTTATTTCTGCTTCCGGTTTCTTGTAATTGCCTAGACTCTATATGAAGAATATACTAAGCCTTTCTCGTGTCTTAAAGGAAAACGAGAAAAAAAAACAAAAAATGTCGTACGAGAAATAGAGTAGGAAGTTTAACAAACACAAAAAATATGTAAGATTTGAGGTTATATCTTCTTGTTAAAAAATATTTTCTATGCACTAAAATTGTTCAAATTACGTAAAAATGCTTTAAAGTATACTCCATTAGTAAACCTTCATTTTATTTTATTGTAAGAGAATAAAATAACACTAAAACAAAAACAGCTTATTTTTTGCCGACATATTGAACAATAATATCTTGATATGTACAAAACATGAACTTACTATACAGTAAAACCTTCCTCAAGAATTGTTCTATCTATTGTTGAAAACCGAATGAAAATCCGTTCAGTACTTTTCGAGTAAATCGCGAACAGACAGACAGACGCGGCGGGGGACTTTGTTTTATAATATATATTGATAGCTTATTTGCAAATTTTACTCGTCTATTTTGTAGATCAATAACTATAAAAAAAGAGATTGTGATGAGAAATTTGTTCCAGGTGGCAAATTATGCGGAGGCTTTGAGAATACGACGGGAAACTTTAGACTTTGTTACGGAAGCTTTCACCCAACTAATTAGGATACATGTGCAAGACCACAAGTAAGTTTTAATATTTTTTATATGATAAGACGACGGACAAGCACATGGCTCTCCTGATGGTAAGAGAGATGCCCTGCAGGAAGGGCGATGGTCAATTCTGCACTGGAGAATCGGAACAACAATAAGAAATAATAATTCAATATTTATTGATTGAGATATTTACCCGTTAATAGAGTTCGGGAAAAAAGTAGCCTATGTCACTCTCCAGACTACTAAATAATACACGAAAAATATGTTTTATATCATTACATCTATACTGCTTAGTTGTAACGTGAAAGAAGGCCAAATAAACCAATGGTAGCATTTCTTAGCATAGACTATTTTGCATTTTTTTAATTTTAATTTGTACATTTCAATCAATTTTCGATTTTTCGACAAATTTCATTTCATTTTTAGAAATCATATTATATTCGAACGGACAAAGAGTTACAGTTTCTACTTAATAAAGTTGTAACAGATAAAAAAAAATCATAGAAACAACACTTTTTTGTTGAATTCATAGTTATCTAAATTTGTGTAAAATTACATGTGTTTATCTCATAATCAGTAATTATGTAACTCTTTGCTTACCCCTCAAGGGATTTGGCGTGAAGATGTGTGTATGACTTATTCGCTATTTGTTTCCAGAGAGGTATGGTCGGCTGTAAGCAAGAGGTTGTGCCATTATCCAGAATGGGTAAAATTCGTCCAGCAGTTTGGCAACGATGGAACTCAGGTGAGTTTGATTTTTAGGCATGCCTTTCCGATTTCGTGATGTTAAGAAATACCCATCGCCTGCCATCATTCTTCTATACTTCTGAGATTGGCAACGCACTGTTTTTTACTACCAGGAATTGTCTTCTTGTTTTGTTATATAATAACGTAATCGCAGTGGAATTTTATTACCACGTCGCGATTGATAATTCTCGAAAGCTAGTTTACGATTCTCAGGTGGTGTCATGTTATACATGCACCGACCATACATCCCAATAGACGCCGCATGTAAGGCAACCAGTTTCTGTCAACACATAAGTGTAATTGTTCTTATGTAGCTTATTACTTAAAAAGATATGAACAGTATCGACCAGGCTTGTGACCTGTAAACATTGTCGCGTTATTGTATAAAAAAATAAAAAATGGATTTAAAAATGACTGTTTGTTCAATTAAATGGTACGGTAAAGACAGCCGCACTTCAATTTACCGAAAAGATGGTAAAACTTTCCGTTGGTTGATTTAAATAATAACATTCATAATTACATTTTAAATTATTTGATGTTTATCGGAGTTCACCATATTCTGGTCAGTCATTGTTAGATGCGTGTTTATATCCCTTTCTTACACATGTGATTTTCAAGCTATCACTTTCGTTTGCATACAGCTAGTGATGGACTAATGTGCAAATCTATTTTGTCGACATTTTTATTTATTTACCCTTATCTGAGTGATATAAATTCAGCACTGGTTCCGATAGGCGATGTTGCGCTCAGTATGCCTTAAAACGTTCAAAGGGCTGAGACAATTTGAAAACTAATTTGTTTACAGTATTTTGACGATATTCTGTAGTTCAGGTGAGAATTACTCGAATTAATAAAAACAATTCAATTTGATAAGTATGTCATTTATATCAGGTATCCACAAGATAATAAAATAAAAAAAATCTAATTTGGTTTAAAGAAACCAGACGAGAGAATTAGTTTCCGGATTCCAAATCCCAAATAAAGTGTATTAAATCTCAATATTTTGCAGAAGATTGTATTATACACTTTACGCCACTGCTGCTTCATGACAATGCTACATACTGCACAACAGACGACTTCCCAATTAGAAGAGCATCAATTGGAATGTAAAAAGCATCCACCTAAACCTAACTCCAACAGATTACTATTTTTTCAAATTTGAATAACGTTTAGCAAAAGAAAAAAAATAATTTCGAGGGGGCATTCCAAACCATGTTCAAATATTTTAGTGATTCCCGTTCGAATGGTTTTTTAGTAGAGGGATCAATGAATTGCCTATGAGATGGCAAATATGCACAGGAAACAATGGTTCATGCTTAGATTAAATAAATATATTACACTAGCTGTGCCGGCGAACTTCGTTCTACCCGTTCGGTACGGAAAATAATAAAGTATTATTTTTCCATTTTCCTGCAACTTTCCCGGTTTTTCTCTTCATAAGAACCTTCACCTGATAATAACTAACAGAATAAAAAAAGAAGTAACCAAATCGGTCCACCCGTTCGGAAATTATGCGCTTACCAACACATTTAGCGATTCATTTTTATAGTATAGATTAAATATATTCGACTTATGTTCCTCCCCTACAAAACGCCAATTTTAGATGTAAGGACCTAATAATCGTATATTCAAGTACGGATATTACTCTCAACCGCAAAAATGTGTGACCTTGAGACGTTGAGTTGCACAGCTGCGATGTGACGTGCAATAACAAAATGCGATATAATCCGCTATAATGTCGCACTTTATTAAATAAAAATTAGCATATCGATAAAATATATTGTTTGTATTAAATATGTCTCATCCCTAATCTTATATATCTGTTTATGAATATGACGTGTTGTCATTGCAAGGGCCAATAAGAAAGCAGTGCCTCACTTCCCCGCACCTCAGCTATTTGCCAGAATTGTTTCAAAGCAAAATTATAAGGAATAGGCGTCTATTGGGATGTGTGGTCGATGTATACATGTAAAAGTATAACTCAAAAGCCCCTACTAAGATCGCAATCAAAATTAAATTGATATATCACTTCATAGTATAAAACAAAGCCGACAAATGCTTAAATCTTTAAAACTACGCAACGGATTTTGTATATTTTAAACCCGTGCGAAGCCGGGCGGGCCGCTAGTATGTATAAATGTATGAGGATAACAAGAGCCATTAAAATCTGTTTATATTTTGCCGAGTAATCACGTTACACACGTACAAAAAGAAAACATATAGACATCATAGATTTTATAGGTGCGTCACTGTGACCAGAATGTATGTGCAAGTCTACCGGTTTCGTTAACCTCTGGACAGTGTGATTGTGGAATAGGAATAAGCAAGGTGGTGAATGCCACCCGAACAAGTTGCTGCACAGCACTCTACCACTACTGATCTCGTTGGTAGTGGTTCATTTAACCTATGCTCGGTTTTTAGGAGTTACCTGGAAGAAAGGCAAGGAAAGAAACAAAAAAGGTTCCTTTGTTAATTCGACACAATGAATTAAAATTATTAATTTTGTTTGCCAGGTGGTCTTCCGTCGCCATATACGAAGGTTAAAAGAAGAACGAACAGCAAAGAAACTAAGAAAACAATTGTCGAAACTACCTCAAGTCCTGTCTCGAATGCAACTGCCAACGGAAGACCTTCAAGAGAAGTAAGTAGTATTTAATGTCGGTCTTTATAGTTACATCATAAGTTTTGAGAGAGGTTTAATTTTTATTGTTTATTTATTGGATCAAAAAAAAAAAAAGATAATTTTAAAGTAAATAACATTTATCACTAGTAAATAACAAGTATGTTAGCTAATTGATGGCGGACTTATTGCCCGTTTTCTATGACAATGGGCTTGCTATATACTAATATCCGTGTTTACAGTGAATGGGGCGTAGTACTGCGACAGCTGCGCGCACATCGTGACTTCTCAGTGTACTTCAGCGAAGGGCGCGCTCACTCGTCGGCCTCCGGGACGGGATCGGAGCCCGACAGCCCACTCGCAGCCGACACCACGCTCCGGGTGGGCGAACGACCACGATACCAGGTATTATTTGTTTTACAACATAGCAAAGTCATTTGAGTAAAGATACGTTTGTAATGAGATAAAATGAGATGCACAAATACGTTTGTGATGAGATAGAATGAGATGCATAGATACGTTTGTGATGAGACAGAATGAGATACACAGATATGTTTGTAATGAAATAGAATGAGATGCACAGATACGTTTGTAATGAGACAGAATGAGGTACACAGATATGTTTGTAATGAAATAGAATGAGATGCACAGATACGTTTGTAATGAGACAGAATGAGATACACAGATACGTTTGTAATGAAATAGAATGAGATGCACAGATACGTTTGTAATGAGACAGAATGAGATACACAGATATGTTTGTAACGAGATAGAATGAGATACACGGATACAAACGTATCAGATACAGTCACGCACGCGTTCATTATAAACATGATGAACGCGTGCGTGACTGCGTGCGTGCGTTCGTGCGTACATACTTGTGTGTGTACAGTGAATGGTGCAAACATTGTCGCAAAAATTTATTGTAGTGCAGTGACGCGATAACATTCAAATTAGGTACTCTTATCATTTTAGACCTTGTGATAAGTATTTTCACGTCGATATCCCTGAAGAGGTAGGCAGAGGCACAACCAGACCTCGACTAGCCGAAGACACTAAGTCTCACCATGTGATAGGTGGCAAGCCTATCGCCAACCGGGCACGTACCCAATCCCAAACAACACATTTTTTTCTATTAGAAGATTGGAAAACCAACTTTTCTTTTTGTTGCCTGACCCGAGAATTGAACCCGGGACCTCAAGCAGTCAAGTCCAACACCTGAACCGCTAGGCCACAGAGACAAATAGACCTTGTGATGCGTGTTTTATATTGTTATGTAGCCCAAAACGTCAAAATATTGAAGATAGCATGCATATCGTTGTACCATTGGTGATAGCAAGCATACTTACTATTAACAAGGTTAGGAAACTCGTAAAAATTACAATGGGTACTTTTTAACCTCCGTATAAATATGATATGTTATATTAGTTTCAAATTTTAATTTTAACTGTGTCTGATTTATATGAAATTATTAATTATTATATTTTATGTTCTAGACGCTCGGTCAATCACAAAAAATACCGTACGAAATTCTCGAAACGAATGAAGCGGCGGCTATCTTTAAAACCTACCTCCATGAAGCTCAAGAAAAACAAAGAAATTATGAGTAAGTATCATGTAATAATAATTTACTGTTTCGACGAACTTCGTTCTACTCGTTCAGTTTGTATGGCAAAAATTAAACTGCTGTGTTTCTTAGAGACGAACGGGATAATAGTATCCTATATCCGGCTCCTGGTTATAACCCAGCTCCTCATCAATTTTCATCCAAATCTTGAGTTATGAGTAATACGACATTCTTTTACATAATCTATGAATAGCAATAACATTTTTTTACATATTAATCCCACAAACATCAATTTGTGAGTTTAATTAATTTTTGATCGAAAATAATCATGTATAAAGTATCTTCACGCCCATATCCCCGAAGAGGTAGGCAGAGGCACAACCATGGTACCCACGACTAGCCGAAGACACTAAGTCCCACAATGTGATAGGTGGCGAGCCTATCACCAACTGGACACATATCCTATCCCGAGCAAAAGTCCAACAATTGAACCGCTAGACCATAGAGGCGATAAAATTGCTAAAAGAGCTTCCAAAGTTTTACTATTTTCTGAAGAATAATTAAATTATATCCTTCACATAAATTTATGGCACTTAAATTTTTACGAAAATGTCAATACTATAATTGTTCGACGTACCTATACCTAAAACATTACAAAATAAATATCCTTTGCAGATGGTGCCAGCAGTTCAATTGTTCGACGTACCTATATCTAAAACATTACAAAATAAATATCCTTTGCAGATGGTGCCAGCAGTTCAAGCGATTACTTGAGGAGACCGGCTATGTAACGCCCGGCAAGCAGTTGTCCGAGGTTCGAGTACTGCTTATGGGTAGAGAGTGTTACGAGGCGTTGTCCGAAGAGCAACAACAAATGGTGTATGATGAACACCAGAGGGACATACAGCGGCGCGCTAAACATAACTTGCAGGTATGTAGTAGCCCGTCAGATAACATTATAATATGCTATACATACTGCCTCGTTGGTCGAGTGGCTAGCGTACACGCCTAGCTACATCGACCGACCGCGAGGCTCGGGTTCGATTCCCGACGGGGGCAGGCATTTGTGTGATGAACATTTAGATGTCTGCGTTTCCGGGTCTGGGTGTTTATTAAATATATTCTATTATCTATTTAAGTATTTCTATGTTTTATTATCGTTGACTAACACCCATAACAAAAGCATATAATTTGCTTACTTTGGGGTTAGATTCAATTTGTGTGACTTGTCAAGGGATATTTATATAATTTATATACACTGAACATTATGGTGTATGTATTGCTTCTTTACAAGTGACGCACTACATGTTGTAGTATACTACACTGCAATACATACTTAAACACTACACACCAATTCCTACATACTAAGCATTTGTATCTGTCTTATGGAAGAGGAGCATTAGAACACGCTGTTCTAAAAGTATGGTAGTATTATAAATACCATACTACAAAGACATACGTAATCTTATCGTGGATCGGATTACCTGGATTTTTGTAGTATTATACTACATTACACACATTTCACTACTTGATATACTACGCTAGAGTACGAATACCTAGACTTGACACTAATCATTGTATTAGTCTCATTTATTTTTCCGAAGTATTACCAGGTCCTGTTCTTAAATGAATTTCAAAAAGTATAGTACGACTACCTGAAATACTGCAACATTGCTCCAAGGAAAACATGTTTTTTTTAATAATTTAGGGATCATGCTTGAGGTCTATTATATATAATACCCTTACTCTTCATAATAATAAATAATCTGTGTTATGTTGCAGACTTGCTGAAAATAATTCTATAATGCTTTTTCCAGGAACTCCTGTTAGAACACGCAGATTTATTTTACCATTTTAAAAGAATATCACCCACTGGGACTATCACTCAGGAGGACATAAAGGAAATCACTGACGTACTGCAAGACGATTTTAGGTGAGTACTAGCTTAATACAAAATTAGTTGTAATAAGTTTCTATGTACATTTTGTACTGTTCGTCGGCGATTTGTGTGTTTTTACCTTGTGTCACTTATTTTAAAATAACACTTAAATTTTTCTAGCTGGTTACTCTCGGCTTCGTCCTTTATTTTATAATCGTTTGTGACTTGATTTTGAATAAAAGTAACCTATCAAACTCGGGTCTTGAGTTTTATGCATATCTATGCTTATCTGTTTAAAAAATGTCGACGCTCACAAACACCACTTGTATGGTTCATGTGAATAAAGATTATTCTGATTCTGATTCTAATTTAATCAAAATCGTTCCCGAGGTTTAGCCGTAAAAGAGTAACAGACAAATAGACTTTCGCATTTATAATACATATGTATATTTTTTTATTATATTGAAATACTTTTTCGTAGGTACAAAATGTTAGATCGCATGGAACAAGACCGCAAGCTGATGCTGTTCCAACACCTAGGCTTTGTCCACTGTCCAATGCGAGAGCACTGTCCCGCGGGGGCGAATTGTTTAGATGCGACATTACCTGTCATACTCAACACTAGAGTGGGGTGAGTGGTTTTATTTGTAATAATAATAATAATAACAACTCTCTATTGTACAACAAAAACATATTAAAAGCACTACAACTATTACAACAGCAATTAGATTATTTATACAAATGGCGGTTTTATCGCTAATAAGCGATTTCTTCCAAACAACCAGCATTCAGAAAAAAATATACAAATAAGGAAAAAGTACAACATTAAAAAGAAGAAAAGAAAATACAATACCTAATACATAAAATAAGTAACAACTAAGTATCTTATCTAGTTTACAAAATAAAGCTAAGTAAATCATTAAATATCAAAAGATATACATTACGTTAAATATTTGCCGTAATCTAGATTCTGACAATGAAACATTCCCCGATGCTCGCTACGGCTGATAAATAAATAGCCGAATGATTTATATTAGTGATAAATAAATAGCCGAATGATTTATATTAGTGATAAATAAATAGCCGAAGACACTGTGTTAGACCTTATTCAAAAAGCTTACTTGGCTAAGTAATGAAAAAACGCCGAGCGAATTACGAGATTTAGCTATGCGTTTCTTAAGTATTTATGAACAATACTTACAACTGATGTTGAACTAAGCATTGTTCATTAATTGGTTGGAGTGACGTAAGAAACGCATAGCTAATGCAGTACTTCGCGCAGTATTTTTTCATTACTTAGCCAAGTAAGCATCTTGAATACGGTTGTAAGTCCTATAATGTGATAGGTGGCAAGGTATTGCCATAACTGTGACAAATATAACAATTTCACTCATTACTTTTTGTCAACTATTGTCAGGTGTTCATTAAAAATAAAATGAAGTTTATTTAAATTTGATGTTAATAGTTCAGATNGCTAGTTACTTATATAAATTGACTAGCCGATCCGGCGAAATTCGAATCGCTCGACTTTAATAGTTTTATGGACCTAATAGAAGTGTGGTTTTTCCCACTTTCTCTGCAATTTTCCCGGCTTTTCTTTCCATAAGATCCTTCTCCTGATAATAACCAACACAACAACAAAAAATAAGCAAAATTGGTCCATCTGTTTAAGCTTGATGCAATATGATCTATATTATAGATTTATTTAGTCATTTATATGGATTAGTATCGTTGACTAATACCCGTTACACAAGTATATAATCCGCTTACATTGAAGTTTAATCCAATGTTTGTTTTTTGTCCAGGGTTTATTTATTTATTATTCATCTGTGAAATTGTGATATAGAAAATTTACATGGCGCCGGCCAAATGTATATCAAAACCATATGATTGTCTTTTGTTAATTAAAAATTAAATGTTTCCACCAGGTCTCTAACTTCTTCGGGTGAATCTCAGTGCCACGCTGGTCCTCCGGCAGCTCCCTGGGCTTTAACTTCCGACTCAAACCAAATCAACGTCATAATATTAGGCGTAAGTTATAGTATAGTATTTTTGAAAATATTCGGCGAGACCATTTTCTAATAGATAGGGAGGGCACCTTTGGTAAACTTACTTTTTCGAGTACTAGCACTATACAGTTATCACCTGGAAAAGTTTCTATAGAAACATAAAATGGTTACAGCGGGACTTAACAGGGTCTATCCCCATGACGTTTTGAAGCGGTGTGACATGTCTGGACTAATCCTATTAATATTATAAATGCGAAAGTTTGTATGTATGGATGTATGGATGTTTGTTACTCTTTCACGCAAAAACTACAAAGCCGATTACGATGAAATTTGGTATGTAGGTAGCTGAAGACCCAGAATAACATATAGGCTATTTTTATCCCGGAGTTCCCGCGGGATTGGGACTTACGCGGGTGAAACCGCGGGGCGCAGCTAGTCTGACATATTTAAAATGTTCCATCGCCTTTTTTTTTGTTTCATTTGAAAGAGATAGCACGCATCTAAAATAAGTTTATGTTGTGCACTGGAGAATCACTACCATTGTGGGTTATAAAGTGCTATCAGATTATAAAGGGCTCGGTCGACCATGTTTTTGTTACTTAATTTGTGTTAGTTTAAATTTACTTTAGCATGCCTGTACATAATGATTTAATATTACTTTGGGACCTTTCTTGGATAGTAACCATTTCATGCTGGTACTTGTAAATATGATGGGTTCCCAATGGCACCTGCTCGATC
>NJDD01000819.1:1375762-1398061 GCA_002245505.1 Calephelis nemesis
CCACTGCGCGCGACACCGACCACGACGCCCACAACCCCGCCAGGGACCCCGCTCCCAACGGTAAATTGACATTGAGATTGAAAACACAATACATTGTTAATGTTCTTGGAAATGTATTATAAAATACTGTAGTATTATATTTTACAAATTAATAAACATAAATGAATTTGAGTAATTGTTTGAAAAGTTTTTCCGTTTTATTAATAAATACAGAGTAAAGTACTTCAAAGTTCAAGCTGGTTTTATATTTTTTATTACAATTTGTCTCAGGCTATACTTAATATCAACTTTAATTTACTCCTGCTCCAAGTTTATTAATAAGACGGTTTACATATATTTCAAGCAGTAGTAATCGCTTTTTTTACTTCGCTCGCTTTCGCGCTTATCGGCGCTCACTTTACTTTTTTTCGTGTAAATATTTATATATTTTTCTTCTATAGTATGCGTCGTAATATTATAGCAGTGCTTATTGAATTTCTCAATTGTTCAAAACATTTAGTGCTGAAAACGAGATTACATGAAGTAAACTTTATTCTTTCAGAACTGTCGAAATCGGTAATTGAATGTGAGAATCGATAATTATTAAATTCGAATATCAATCAAATTTTTTTTTAATTCTGTTAAGTTTTCTAAATTGTACTAATATTTTAATGTGATTTATGAACTCTTTAATATACAAATATTTTCATGTGTTTGCGCTTGTCGCTGGTGGCATTACTAAAATTATTGCAATGCGTAATGTGTCTACAGACGTTGTCTTGTCCTAACAAATATAGTTTTTTTTTTCATACGAACCTTCTGAAAATAATCAATATAAAAAAATAATTAGCAAAATTAGCCCATTCAATCGGACGTGCATTGGCCAAGAAAAAAATGGGGTTCATTTATATATATAAAGATTAATGTTGCAGGTTACTTTTGTGTATATCAAGACCAAGAATCCTTCGAGTATATCCGAGGTTGTGCCGAGAAAACTTTATTATCTAGTTTAGAACAAGAGGACAAACTGCCTTTTCAGGTATATATTATATACATTTAGATGTTTGTTTATGTTGCTGGTAGAACATTCTGAACCTGTTAAATATTAAATTATTTAAAACACCACATATTAATTAATTAATAAATTTTAATAGAGAAATTCTGTCATGCCTTTATTATAAATATTTAAAAAAATTGAATATTTATATCAGATTATTATTTTATTGACCGCCTCGTTGGTCCAATTGGCTAGCGTACACGCCTAGTTAGGCGTGTACGTGTGTACCGACTAACCGCGAGGCTCGGGTTCGATTCCCGACGGGGGCAGGCATTTGTGTGATGAACATTTAGATGTCTGCATTTCCGGGTCTGGGTGTTTATTAAATTTATTCTGGTATCTATTCAAGTATTTCTATGTATTAGTATCGTTGACTAACACCCATAACACAAGCAGATAATTTGCTTACTTTGGGGTTAGATTTAATTTGTGTAAGTTGTCCTGGGATATTTATTTATTTATTTTATATATTTAATGTTTACATGTATTCTTCTATAGGGTCTTCCACTGGTTGTGATGTTTGTTCAAGACGAAGCTATGGATAAAAAGGAACTTGCTAGACTTCAAGAAGAGGGGCAGAATCTCGCGGACAAGTAAGATTTTTAAAAAAAATATTAAACTTTGTCGAATTATTTGCTTTTGATATGTGTGTGGGTATTTATAACTACACGGTTGCCAAAAAAAGAGAAACCTGTCTAGTAAACTAACCACTCTTTAACATAATATTACGATACATTATTTTCACTAGATTTCATTGGATACCTATATTGCTGTAGTCCATCGATTTTTTTCATTTTGAGAGCAGCATTTTAAAAATTGATATAGCATACGTCATCACTACAATTCTGACGAATCAACCGACACATGTAAAACTAGATTCTTCCCGTGACTCCGTCCGTGTGGATGTCGGTCTAAAAATGAAAAATTAAGATTAATTTTTTTATACGTATCTTTCCAGGATAAAAAAGCCTCCCATTTTATGCCCAGGATAATAAGGTATTATTATACCAAGTTTCATCGAAATCTAACCGTTAGTTTTCACGTGATGCCTGAACATACAGACAGACACAAACATTTTTTTAATCACTGGGGTTTTGTATCGATCCAGTAACACCCCCTGCTATTTATTTTTTCAATATTTTCAATGTATAGAATTGACCCTTCTACAGATTTGTTATATGTATATATAAATGAACATATATAGAAAAAAATACGTACATACACTTGAAAAACAGTATCCTCCTGAAGCAGTCGGGCAAAATTCAAATACAAATCAAATCAAATTAGTTTATTCGATGTAGGTACATAATATTATACACTTATCGACGTCATAGATTGACAACGTAGTCATAATTCATATCAACGAGTAGGTACTTCAAGTATGTTATATGATTACGAGATTAATCAACAAATCTCTGACAGTAAAAATAATATACATAAAATATTATACTCTTTAAAAACGAAAATGAAAAATTCATATCGATAAAAGGAACGAATGCCGCGATTCTTCTTTGTATGTACACACCCTAATATTAATGTTTCAAGCACCGCCGACATTTATGCCACTATATTAACCACGAGGGTGTTGCAGTTTGTAGTATTTGTACATTGAACTGTTTCCATCCTTGGCCTTGGTGAAACTCCATTCTGCATCATTTTATGTGAAAAAGTTTCACGCTTTTGATATTGATGAGATAATTTGTACTCTTAACTCGTACAACATTCAAATTTATGATGATATTAAAAGCTTTTGTAAACGGAATGTGATCCAGTGTATTATATTATGACGAACGTTGTAATTTATAAATTCCAGTTACATTATAAAACAGTTCCCGATCTGCTGGTTTTTTGCGAAATTTTTTTCTGACTCCGATTCTTATTTTACAAATTCGTGTTCTCTTAACATTTTTTTAATAAACATATATGTAATAGAAAACTTATTTTTTGTTATAATAGCATAATATTATAAAAAAACTTTTTATTTGCAGCTTACACTGTTCGTACATGGAAGCGTCAGTGAACGAGTTGGGCACCGAAGCGCTAACTGCAGACGCGATACAGGAACTGATTCGAGCAAACCGAGAAAAGGCCAGCTACGCTCATCTGTATCGGGATCTGATAGTTTGCTTCGACGCTGACATACGGTAATGTTTTTTAACACTTTTTACATAGATAATAATTGGAATATATGTGATTCGGACCTAAGAATTTTTAGATGAAATAAATTCGCATAAACTAACAATTTGTTGTATATGGTATATTAATATGTTAAATGCATACATACATATCTTCACGCCAAGTCCCTTACGGGATAGGCAGAGAGTATAACACACAAAATATGCTAAATTTATGTGGTAATAATATGGTATATTCGTAGTAAATCTACAATACCTGTTTCTTTATCGGCCGATTTCAATAACCGATAGACGCTTGTTATTTTTCCTGTTATTTTTCAATATGACCATCTTAATAACACTTTAAGTGGCTAACCTCTACTTGTAGGTAGGGTTTGTTGTGTTGGCAGTATGGGTTTTATGGGATGATCTCTTAAAGAAATAAGCACACACAAGACAATCTCTGTTTGATTTGTTACTGGTGGTACTCGTAATTTATAAATATTGTACCAAGTTGTGACTGTCTTGTGTATAATTTAAAACTGTGTAATATGTCCGTACACTAAAGGAATTCCTAAAAAAATAATTGGGATAGTTATAATATGAACCTAAGACATTCCTAAGACAGAATATATTTCTTTTTGGTAGAAATTTCCTGAACACAAACTAAGTAAACATGTGATTCTTCTTTTATAAATCGTATGGTTAAGGATTGGACCTCTCATTCAGGGAAGTAGTTTTCCGGTGAATATAATTTAAGTGTCTTTAAGGAAAGAATGAATCGACATCATCTAAAGACAGAACGCCGAACAGAAAGAATTTCGTACAATGACCTCTTTACCTACTGACAGTGGTTGCAAACATGTTTGTAGATTACACTTGAGTGCAAGTTTATAATGTTACTGTCAGTCACTTCAGTGCAAGTTTATAATCTGAAATAATTATAAGAATACTTAAAATGAAAAGTATGATTTTTGTGTATTCTAATATGTATTTAAAATATCGTGTTGCATTTTATCGTGGCACCCATAAATAAATAATACCGGTGTATTTTGATTTCAATGGGACAAAAGACGCAGAAATCTTTTGTATTCCCTTTGAAATCAAATTTTTTTGTTATTTTAAGTTAAAAAAAGGCTATGTTCTTGTGAAAATCAGTAGAAGTAAAAATTATAGAACAAAGCTTGTCGGCATCGTTTGTTTTTGGTAGCTGATAGATTGTGGCATCAACAATTCATACGATTTAAGAAGGTGCAAGATTGAATAAGACTGAATAAGTGTGTGAGCCGTACAATTATTTTTTCTCGTGCTGGAGTCAAACCCAAGCCCTCAGAGTAAGAGTTCAATCATTTAACAACTGTACCAGATGGGCAGTCAATGATGTAATGATATAATTAAGTTACAATAACTTATTTAGTATTTGATAGAAAGAAAAAAAAATGAATAATAATGTCATGATGGCTCAACGGCAACCCAGGACACGTGTATTATAGAACAATACTTACCGTCGCAAGTAAAAGGTTTACAATCCCTTGCGGCCGCGGTCATTGAGTTCGTGCGAGCGAGATGCATAATATTTACGCGGGAGTGAGCGGGACAGTTAATAACAGGTTAATGTACGAAATTCTTTCTGCTCGGCGACCGGCTTTAGCTTCGAATACTTAAAGATCAATTTTCGACCCCATCTTCACTTTCCATCAGGTGGTCTGATGATAATTAAAAAAATGTCTGTTAGAAATTGTGGTTGTTCTATTCGATTTTGTGAATTAACGTTTTTCACTAAAAATTCTATAAAATTCCTTCTTACAGAATAATGGTGTGCATGTTTTGCGACGATCCGTATTCACCAGAGCGAGTTTTGAGTCCACTACTATTGCATCGGGCTTGCTTTCTCACTGGTGACCGGTCAATTGTGATAGAAACGTTCCTAGGCGATTCAAAGCGAAAAGTGGAGGTATGTAACTTATGGAGATGGAGTCTAAGCAGGAAATACATAGACTTTCATAGATTTTCTTGTATTACGTCATAGGTCGAATGGGTGATTACCAACAAGGCTGCTGGTAGAGTGCTGTGCAGCAACTTGAAGACATCAACCGTATAATCTATTCCTGACGACACTTTATTTTCCACCTAAAACTTTAAGTTCTATAGGGACATAGTGGCAACCGTGGTCCTATAGAACTGATGGTGATCAGGATAGCCTTGTTCGTAGTCTTATCACATAAAACACGTATTAATTAATTATTGTATTTCATGTTATTAATTTTTTTCGGGATATCTCTAACTTGAAGCAGAAACAACTATTGCATGTTTTGTGTGACAACGTGATGTATTGGTTTTAAAATTAGTAACACCAATATTTTATTTTTTTCTCTCTCCTTTTTTAACGTTTCCTATTTTTCAGGTTATAATTTCAAGTTTTCATGGAGCTAGCCAATTTAGAGAAGAACTTATACACGGATTTATACTTATTTACTCTGCGAAGAGAAAAGCCAGCTTAGCGACTCTCAAGTAAGATACCTTTTTATAATTCAGTGAATTACCTAAAGTAAATTTAAATGAACTTAAATAAATGCGTAGAACTAATTATATAAAGGGTTTTGTAAATATCTCCACAGTAGTACAGTAGTGTCTTATATTCCTTAATCTTTAAAGCATTTGTAAGATTCATAGTTTTGGGATAAATAGATATTTTTTTTCTATAATATGTAATGAAATAAATAGTTATTAAGTTTGGATAATAGAGATCTGGAAAGTCTGGAAAAAATATTTCACGAATAACCTTGTTTTAGCTAAAATATTCATATGTTTGTTTCTTGCAAAATAAGACATGCCAATTATATGTTTTTTTTTGCAGTGCATTTTCGATGAATATTCCGAACCTACCGATACAGATGGTAGCGGTGACTGATGGGGGGTTCTCAGCCGCGAGTGCATTTTTTGGTACGGATGTTGGTCATGCCCTTATAACAGAAGGAAATGCGACTGCTGATCGACTGGGAGCACATTTCGCTACTTACTCCTCGAGTGCCGAGGGCAAAGGTGAGGATATATGTTATACTAGTGATTATTCGTCATTTAGTCTACAATATCTCGATAGCATCTCGGCGAGAAAAGTTTAATAATGACCAAACTACTGAAGAGGTTTAGTTGCATGACGAAGTGTTAGTTCGTGATATCTGTTTAATGCAATTTATGCATTATGTACATACATATTATGGATGTCTACGGTTGTAGGTATCCGAAAAACTTAAGTTGATTTCCTCAAACAAATCGCTGTGGTCTTATACGTAAAGGTACATCCAACTCCCAAATTTTTTTTGGAAATTATAAAAAATGTACTTGTATCGTTTCAGCGGCGTTCTATACGCCGTTCTTCAAGGAGGTGTGGGAGCGCAAGGGCGAGATCGAGCGCGCCTTCCGTCTGGAGCAGCCCGGGGGCCGACACCACAACCTGCCCGACGTGGCCGCCGCCCGCCCGCACACACACCACCGACACGCCCAGCTGCACAGGTAAACGGACCTGCGCCGCAACCGCTCCGTACCAATACCATCTTATCAAATCGATGTTTTGTCAACATAAAAATGATAAATGAATTAAAAACGGTCAAACGACGTCACAGCGCAAGCTGTACGGTTAATTTGTACGGGTTGAAGGGTTGAATATATTGATAATAAAATTTACGGGATGTGACGACCACATCGCCAGCTCATGCTGACTAGTACTTAAGTTATTCGATTATTCCACTAGTGCAGTTTGTCATAACTAAGTACTAGTATAGTATTCTGCCGCAGCTCGTTCAACAGCATGCAGATATACATTGTATACAGTAGTAGTAAAATCGATTTCTAATACGAAATTTGCATATTAAACTGTAACTAGAAGTGTTAATTATAGTTATAACAAGAGCACCTACGATTAGCTTAAGATAATCAGTCCAACAATTGCCAAAATAAGCCAATTGGACATTTATTCAATTACGTTATTTCCAGATTTTTATTAAAAATAATGATATAATTTTATTGGGCGAATTCATTTGTTATTACATAAAGTATTTCTATTACATAACACTAGCAATACTAGATTCTTAGAACTTAGCAAGTATATATGGAATAAATATTGAAAGTCTTATAATTTCTTTATTTTAACTTGAAACCAACACCCGATAAAGTTTTTTTGTGTTATAAGGAAAAATAATCAGATAAATCTCCATATGGCACGAAATACAAGTTACCCGTGAATACCTAATATTTTAAAAGTGTATTAGCAACCTGTGGCTTAGGCTGGGACTTTGAGCATCTGGTGTTTGCTGGCTACCTAATCTTCTTAAACCGGACCCCGACAACGGTGAGCATTGTTCTTAAGTCTTCAAGACTGACATATTATTTTATTTTCAGAATGGAACACAAACTAACAAATTCACTAGATCTCCTGATCGGACCAGATTCCAGAGCAGACATCGACTCTGAATACAGTGACACGTTAAACAACTCGAAGAATCGTGGATTTTTAAAAGGTAATTCTTACGGCCTATTTCAATGATAGGTCTATGTATAAAGTTGGCATGTTGCAAGATATTTTTGTTAGTTTTTGAAAAATAACAGTGTTTGACTTGAAAAGGCTTGTGTGGTTTTATGAAACCACGGTGAAAGTGAAACTTGATCTATAACAATAAACAATAGACGCTGCCATATTGACCTCGGCTGCTCTGACGTCACCGTCACGCGACATGCGATATACAGACCAAATAAATTGAGACGATATAATAAAAGTTTTTTATTTTAAAATTATTCCAAGCCCTGTAGTAGATACCCTGTTTCTTACCTTTGAAAGCTTGATTGAAAAAGTATCTTCACGTCCCTAACTTCAAGGCGGTAAACAAAGATACAACCAGGGCTTCCGCGGCTGGCCAAATAAACTAATTTCCAGTTTCCGAAATGCCAATCGTTTTTAACTCATCATTGTAACAGCTGTTTAACACGAGTTCGGGTCAATTTTCTAAATCTTTATATCGAGCTCATCCAGTGTTATATGCGATTGAAAGGTTGTAATGTGCAGGGTTCAGTGTCTACCCGCCGCCCAGCACGCCGCCGGAGCCCGCGCCGCCCGACCACCGCATGCACGGGGACCTCTCGCGTAAGTTACACACGATATGTTCATATGTACATCATGCTAACAAAACTGTTGGTCGCTCATTTCTTTTTTTTTACTATTTAATATTACTCAGTAAAGGATTTAAGGTTGACAATAAAGTTTCTAAAAAAATTGCGGATCAATTTAGAATAATTTGAATTTCTTTTAATTAAAAATAAAACTTTGCGTTTACTTATCTTTTTTATAATCAACATAGATAAAATTATCTCAGAAGCTACTGTACGGATTTCCAAACGGTTTTAATGAATATAAAAATATATATTTAAAATACGTTAGATCATAGTTCTCGGACAAAATTGAACGAAAATATTTTTTTATCTCAATGAAATGTTATTTTTTTAAATAATTGAATTATTATAACGCAGCCGATCTCAACTGCTCCGAGGATTCTCTCAGCACGCACGAGTCAGGTGAATGCATGACCAGACGAGTTTAAAATCTTTTGTTATAGTGGGAAGGTTTATGTTTGTGTGTAGATAGTTTTGACCTTTATTTTCGGGAATGTTGTTCAAATATTTTCTGCATGAAAAATTATGTAGTAGAGGGTCTTCACAAACGAAATTGCTAAAACAATATCAAATACTGGTACTTTTCTCTATTTTATCAAATAACAAATATTAAGGTCGTATTTAAAGCGACATGGGTTCTAAAGTTGCGAGGTTAATTGTATTCAAGCAAATTTTTAAATCCGGCTTGAAGGACACGCGACAAAAATTTAAATTTTATTAGTTACACTAGCAAGAAAAAGGCATACGGTGTAGAAAAAAAATATTTGAAATTAAAAGTAAGGTAAGTAAAAGTTAACATTTTTTTGTGAGGTAGATAAAAAAATATTTATTTACAATTCTGACAAACATCTATAGCAATAAGATAAAAAATAATTCGTTTGTGAAGACTTTTATGCCGTTAATCCATTGCTATCATAGTCTAGAGAATGGTTATATTGACCATTCACAAAACATTGCTGCACTTTTTTGTGATTGACCAAAATACTAAGTTTTCTTTATAATGGCGGCCATGGATAAAGGGTTTTAGTTTGTTTTTTTTAATTGTAAGAATTTTAAAACATTTTATGCGTTTTTTTAGAACTTAATTATTTTGTTAAAAATATTGTCAGTATGACGTGTAAATGTTAATTTTTGTTTAAGGTTATATAGTGTTAGGAGTAGATAGTAACATTTTTATCATTTTAAGCGGGAAATACGAATATTGAACAACAATGAAATTTTAAATCTGTTTTCTTAAAGCTGTTTTTTTTTTATCAATAAATTATGAAAAATGAACTGACATTTTTTTAAATTATACTTGAATGTTTTTTGTTATATTTTTATACGATTTTATTGTGTAATATTTTTAAGTAATTAATTATTGTAACAATAGGTGTTTGATGTTTATTTTTGTTACTAAGCAATTTTAACCGCATTTTTCATTTAAAGTAAAAAATTATGTCGTCGAAGAAGGTAGTAGTATACTCACTTAATAGGTGTACTTTACCTTAATAATCTGCATTAGCTACAGTTATTAAATAAGAAAGTACTTATTATTATCATTCAATTATTATTTTGCTGAACCAAATAATAATTTAATAATGTTAGGTTAACAGAGTGAAATTTTACCATGTGCATGGTATAAGGTTAATTTGGTCATATGTCAAGAATATTTTTAACTGGTTCTAACTGGTTTCGTTTAAAACCAGTTGTGACTTAAAATTATAAATGAATTTATTTTTGGAGAAAATTTCATTTTATGTTTATATCATGTAAAAAAATAGATAAATA
The DNA here is from genome assembly GCA_002245505.1 of Calephelis nemesis. Lineage (NCBI taxonomy): Eukaryota > Metazoa > Arthropoda > Insecta > Lepidoptera > Riodinidae > Calephelis > Calephelis nemesis. The sequence goes on from NJDD01000819.1 coordinate 1,385,846, forward strand.
TGTTGATGCAGTCTGTTTAACACTTAAGTAACCAAATTATTACATTGCGATATAAATTTTACTCTACGTAACAAAATGTAGAATGATAGTACGTAACATAACTATTATTATTAATTTAACACTAAGATCTAGAAATACAAATGTTTATGTTCCTCTCACATATGTCAAAATCGATACGAGCCTCATTACGATAGATAGGCGCCTTAATTAAGTCTTCGAATAACCAAATCAGATATAGTATGTAATTCTAAGAGGTGCTTGTGATACAGACCATACATAACATACAATATGTGTATGTAGATGGTGGCGGGCTATGGCAACCTGCGGGTTACGGCCATCGGGCTTTCACAACGGGTCGAGCAAGACCACAACCACCTCCTCAAAGGCTACGACATTCGCAAACGCTAAAGGTATGTTATTTAAGAGTTGGCGGGAAGAGTTGGCGACTATTTGGCCAAATTGGACTCTTGTTTTGTTAGTTCCTTTACATTTTTAGTGATTTGAAATAAAAATCTTTTGGAAATTAATATATTCGGTTTTACAAAAACTAAAATTCAAGAATGCTTTTGACGCATTTTGGACATTTGAAAGTTGTCCTAATTCGCGTTTAGTCTAATCCACATTTGATGCAATCACTAGTCGAATAGTTGATCGAATTGCTCCAAAAAACATGAAATTGGACTTATGGCGTCTAATTTCTGGTATATTAATTTCGTATTTGGATTCATGAATGTTTTAATTAATAATTGTAATTAGATGAATTTTAAAAGTATTCTGTTAAATTGTTTTATTACTGCTTAATCGTTGATTAATAAATTTCAGCAACCCGGTAAACTAGATATGAACAATTATACAATGGTTAGTGACGCCCTTCAGCACATTACTATAGGCCCTCCTCATCCAAGGGAGAAAAAGGTAATTGATATTTTAGCAAATACTAGGTTAAGTTAGATCGTAAATAGGAATAAATAGATAGGAATGGTACATAATTTAAAATAAAGAGCTGGCAAAAGGTTAAAACAGTTATTGTTTTTAGGTTTTAACATTTTTGGTTAACTATTCAAATTATTTATATTTTCTATGGAATATTTTTAAAGTACGGGCTAAACTAGTTCTTTCACAATTTTAATTTGTTTATTATAATGTGTAGAACCAAATGATCAGACGGATTCTTTGATGCTAAATATACATTGTACATAAAGTGTAGGCGTTAAGCCTTTTGTGTAAATAAGGCTACCAGCCACTTTATTACGAAACCAGAAAATTTCCAGAAAAGTAAAATCTGCCAAAAAAATGAAAAAGCCGTCGCAAATTTCGTCATTATCAGTTACGTTTTGCAAGTGAGATTATAAAACAAGCAGACATCCTCGCAAACGTGTTCGTGAACATTAACTAACCGGCTTACATTCAAAACGACCGCCAGCTCTTAATTTCTTCGCTCTAGTTTTTATTCTCAACCAAAATTGCGAAGTCAAACGAACGCTATTGTCGAGTTTAATTTAGTCTGTCTGTACCTAGCTTAATGTTGTGTGTTTTACCCAGTCGTCCCGCAGTGGGTGGTCGGCGGGCAGTCAGCACCACCATCCGTCCGGCGTCAGCTCTGAGACCGAGCTTGACGCGCAGTATGCACAGGTCAGATACCATCATGTCTTATTTTTCTTAGCATTTAACTAAGGGCTATATTTGTTTTAGGGAAATTTACTAGGGGTAAAAATGGCCACAGGCTTAGTAGCTGGACTACTAAAAGTTTGATTAAAATCTTAGATTTTAATTGAGCTTTTCTTAGGCTTAGCTTTCTAAGTTTCGGAAAGTAGACGGAAACGCAAATTTTGCTTTGCCCTCAGTGCCTCGTTAGAAGTTTACATAGTCGGTTTAAACTATTTGTAGTAAAATAGGCTTATCTAAGTTGTAGACTAAAAGTGATGAAATAAAAACATTATTTTAATATTTTTGTTAGTGATGAATAAAATTTAAATCGTTTGATTATTCCAGATAAAAGAAGGTAACGAATATATGGAAGCTCCGTCAATGACTAGGCTAAGAAGGCACAGGCGACATGACAAGACGCCTCTTCATCAGCCATGTAAGTAGCCATAGCTATATTTTTATGATAAATACGGGTCGAACAGGAGCCAGCGGCCGGAGAACTCAAATTTGATTTTGACTTCTGAAACATTGGGGTAAGACTTTTACTATGAACGCACTACGTAAACATGTCAAGTAATGCGTGTTTACGCAACCCCCCGAAGGGGGAAGCAGAGAGCTCCACCCCGCCCCTTAGCGTAATTGCCGACCAACTAATGAACCTCCGGAAGGCCCACAACCTGGGCCCCAGACCCAGATCATAGTTGGATTAACAATTGAGACCCAGCAGAGTCCTTTTGTCACCATCTGACAGGAAGAGACTTGTTACCAGTGGCGACCAAGGTATGATGATGTATGTCTCTCGAAACATGGCTGCTACGGTTTGTATAGATGTAGCAGCGAGAAGGGAACCAATATTATTGTATCCTACACTAATGAGTCATCTGTTGTACCACCTGCTATACTCTGCTCCAGATTTTCCGCAATACACGAACAATAATAAACACGTTACTCGATTCGCCAGCCATACTCATGACCACAGTAACTATATCTCGCTCATAACCTTTCGACGAGTATATTTAAAAATAAATAAATAAAATAATTCATACATATTTACGAATTCAAAAATAATTATGCGACTTTCATGGGGTTCCCAAAGTAGGCAAACACACAGGGTCTTGAGAAACCCAATCAGAATTTACATCAATAAGTTACAGTTACTAATTAAACTTACTACTAACTGACTACAGCTAGCATAAACTATAACATACAACATTTAAGCAACAAAAAATATAGTTAAACACCATTAATGTAGTTGCACCTTGTGCAACAAGTAAATAAATAAAATAATATAAATAAACTAAGAAATTACTAATAATCAATGAGTAAGTAACAGTAGGTGAATTTAAAACAAAGCTTATAAATATACCGATATTCCATTAGAAAAATAATGATAGCTATTATGATCACGCTAAATTATGCCATTTTTTACAGCAATAGATTCAGTCTTTTCATAGTTCAGTGTTTGAAACTAGGCTGTAAGTCTAACTGAAAATTGTCTGAGCGAGCAGTTTCTAAGCTCGCAAGATTTTGAAATGTTATTATAAATGGCACAATATGTATATATCTGAAACCTTCTATCAAAACTAGGTTTTGCTTTAAATTTTTGGCAATTTGATAATTGCGGGAGTTTAGAATGAGTTTATAAGCTGAAGTACTATAATTTAATATATAAATTTGCCTGACCTTGAACACTTCAATTTTAATTTTACGAATCTGTATAAAAAACCAAAGAGGTTTGCGTATCATGGTTTTTAAGGCTGCAGCTCTTTGTGCTATTTCAAGGCAAAGCATAGTTTTTCTTTTTATAATTCTTGTTATAATGTCTGACTCAAAGTTCAGTTTTTCAATCAATATTAAATTCAGGATATTTATCCTCACATATTCGCTGGATGGTAGCACAGCCACAAACTGGTAAAGAATCACAAATAGTTTTATTAGTATTAAGCGTCGAAAGGTTATCTTGGAGACACAAATGTACACTAAACTCATTGCCTTTTCGGCAGCATTTCTGTCATTTTCCTCCCATCCTTTTTCAAAAAATAGAATAGCAGTGTCATCAACATAACACCCCATCTCTGATGACTTCAGTTCCAGTTCGTGTAGATCGTTTACGTAAGTTATAATTTTTTCAAAAAAAAATATAATGGACTTGTCTAAACCTAAACTAAGGAAAAAAAATATGCGTTTGAAGTAGGGTATGAAGTAACTTGGTATTTAGCAAAATAAATGTAATAAAACACTCAAGACTCGAGAACACAGACAAAAATGTTCCACACAAAACCTACTCCGATGTACATAGACGTCGGATGTATGTGGTTCGTTTTCACGAATAGTGTACTGAAAGTTACTCAGTCAGCCAGAAGAGCCAATCACCGCGCTCTCTCGTTCCATGATTACTATATACAATGGCGCTCTAAAGTAAACGTCTTAAGCGACAAATCACTATTTTTGACACTATAATAGTAATTAAAAAAAAAGTATAAAAACTGAAATACTAATCTTTTAGGTATAGTACTTATCTATGTTTACGTTAAATCTGGTGTCGATATTTTTATATTTGAAGTAGACATTTGCGTTTTGCTTTTAAAAAAGGGTTAACTTTTTGATTTTTTTCTATCGAGCAAAGTGAAATCAAAAGGGTTAACTTTTTGATTTTTGGAAACACTAGTCTAGTAAAGCATATTCATGTTAATCTTGTGTATTTTTGTCAGCAAGATCCATGATTGCTTTGTATGAAAAAACAGTAAACTGCTGACGTATTTTAGCTTATATGGCCCCCTAATGGACCTTACCGAAAAACTAAAAGGAATAAAATTATAAATGATATTATGACTTGTAATAATAGTGATAAGTATATAATAGTTATAATAGTGCATGTTTTTGTAGCAATACAGTATCGCTATTTTTGTTAACATTGCTAACTTGATGAGGGATAACTATATTTTTGACTTGTTATGCAAAAACAGATGTTACTGCTATCATCGCATTTTTAAAATAATTTTAATGTGTATTCTCACAAATAAAATCATGTCTTTATGTTTAGCGTTCTCGGAGACGGATAGTTCGGGTTCAAGCGAAGCGTCAAGTGGAGTCCGCGCGCACGTGAGACGCAGACATCATCATGCGCCAAGACATTATAAGAAACGGTTAGTATTGTAATAACTTCCAATGATTTTGTTCTTATAAGTGTAACTCCTTTTTGGCATCTTACTTACATATTTGTGATTTTTTAATTAATACTTATTTAAAAAAAATATTGACTAATTTCCGGTGATACTTTTTTTTTATTGAAGTGAACTGTTTTATCAACTTATAACAGTAATTCGCTGTCACATTTCTTTGATACGTCATTGACTTATGCTCCACAAAAAACACTGTATGTTATCGCTGAATTTCACTCTATGTTCTTCATGATTTTTGTTTTGTCAGCCGGTATAAGTGCTTTAGTTTATGAGGTAACTAAAGATGATAAATATTTTTTTGAAGAAAACTATTTTTCGCTTCAAAAAAATTTGTTTTGTTAAGCTCGACGAAAATTTTGCAATAAAGAAGTTTCATTTCTTACGTGTGTATACCAATACACACATACATTTGTGTTTTAATGTATAATCAGTTACGAAATTACATACACAATTTTCTATATAGAGTGTATGTATGTATTGACTTTTTATTAAAGTGATCGTATACTTTCTATAATAACAATGAAATTTTATATAATAACACTAGCTGACCCAGCAAACTTCGTATCGCTTGACATTAATGCATAGACAGTAGCGCATTCTGTCGGATCCGATTTGAAACATTCCAAAATCAACAACGACTTATTAAAAAATTAATTAAAAAAACATTTTCCAGGAGACCAAATTGTGAATCTAAACCATTCTCGGATTCCCTTGAACACGCACAAAAACTTTCATCAACATCGGTCGAGCCGTCTAGAAGGAGTTCAAAGACATACACACTCACAGAAGAATTATATATATAAAGATGTAACGTTGACAAATGATTAACGTTTTTCTATATGTATATTCATGTACGTGATTCCTGACACATACGTTCGTTCGGTTTACTATAGCAGAACGTCTAAAAATCAAGTTGTTTGATTATTCATCTATGTTCTATTTTTTTTTTTAAAAACGAGTACGAATAAAATTTACTGCATTGTTATTGGTTCACATCATCATCGTTAAGTTAATTTCAATCAATCAGAACGCGCCATTACAATTTGACAATTACCAAGACGTAGTGTCAATCGCTACAAACGCTAAATCTCACACTGTTAGTGTCGGAAATATGCGAGGGTCATACTCAGTACTCGTTTGTTAAAATAAATTGACTATATTGCAGTCGAACTGAACACGGGTGGCAGAGAGTCCCATTAAAACCTGTAAATATTACTATCACTAACTTTCTTTTTACTTCTTTGAAAGAATGTTGAAAAGGATTGAAGAAATAATGTCCTCCAAATTCATCATTAATATAAACGTTTGCAGGTCGTTAAGTAATTTAGTTCCTGTGCAAAGTCCAAGAGTGCCTAAGTTGGGGATGTTCGTCGGGCCGCCAGAGCTGCCTACTGGCTATAGAGCTAGGACGCAAGAGGAAAAAGGTATGCCAAGTATATCTAATGTCAATTTGTGGGTCATGAGATAGTAAAGTAGTCGATAAGCTCACAAATCTGCCTCAGGTTGGCAACGCGTAATAACCGCTTTCGATGTGTAGGAGCGAAATGTTATTATTATCACGAAAACCGTATGCTTCTTTTTTTATTCAATTCAATACAAAAATAAAAATAAGCATTTGAAAGAAGACTAACTTGTTTTCTCGTCAAGAAACAAACGTCGACTTTGTCACTAATAATAACTTGATAGGCAGAACTTTTAATTTTTGTGTTTGTTGGTTGGAAGGTATGGCTATTTTTATGTTGCATGTCATAAAATTTAAAAGGATAAAATATCTATATACTGTTTCTGCAGCTGCAAGCGATTCCAGTGAAGGTAGCTCTGACGGTGAAACGAGGAGGCCTAGGCCTCTGCCTCCACCCCCTCATCATGAGCCTACACACAAGGTAAGACTCGTATATTACGCCGACTTCTAAAATTATTTGGAGCGCTTCTGTCCTCTAGTGATACGCTGTTGGGGTTGACTACATGAAGGGGTTCGGTTCTCGGGTCACTTTTGATGAAAAATTTTTTTAATAAGCTTTGCCCCGGATTGGCTAAGTGACTGGTTGGCCAAAGGCTTTTCACCCATATTTAAACTAAGTGGGATCTTAATCTTGTCGAGGGTGCCTTGGTTGTAACCTTACCTACCTAGCGTATTTCTTACAATAAGGAAAACCATCCTCATTTGTCTTCCAACTCCACCAAAAAGTAGCGTTTTCGCTACATCGTAGTACATCATTTAATAAAATATTAATCTCCAAGTAATATATAGACATTACCCTTATTCTGAAAAAACAACATTGACATCAGTTATGTCGATTTCTGAACAAAATGCAATATGGTTACGTTGCAAACAGGTGTTGTCCGGCGAGTACCCATCATCAGCACAAGACAACTCATCATCGAGTGCGGCGGACTCCAGAAGACGCGGACAACCCTTCGGCAAACACGACAGAAGGCATAAGGTACATAGATTTAATATAACACTAGTTTTGAGACGTCTAACATATTAACATATTATTTCCCTGTGTTGGTCCGGGCTCCTTTGCAGAATAGACCATCTGCCTTCCTGTGCCAAGCAGCTCGTAAAAGGCGAGCATAGGCTTACCGTCACTAATACCGTGACATCTGACTAGGTGGTAGAGTTTCGCAGCACTCACCCGGATTGGTACCACCGCCTTACCTATTCCTGCCACCATAACGTAATGACGTGTTCCGGTTCGGAGGGTAAGGTAGCCGGTAAACTTACTTTTGCTCAAGGCCTTACATCCCGGCCTCAGGTTGGTAACGCACCATTACCACCTTTGGTGTCTCTAGGCGACGGGAATTTCTTACCATCAGGAAATCCGTCTGTTTGACTGTCTTCCAATATCATAAAAAAAAATTAAGTCTCGGTATACTATTTGGTCCTTACCTATATGACATTAGCGTTTTGTCACTTCAACCTTTCAACAAACTTCTCTGTGGTAATGAATTCCAAATTAAATTTACACATTCTGTTTACTTGTGCTTTGTAAATCGACATTAATCTGTTTTTTTAGTGTGAATAATAAACTACCTATGAAATGAGATGAAAATTTGAGATGGCAAAAGTGCATAGATGACAATGGTTCACTTTCTTTAAATATGTTAAAAACTATTCGACCTTATGTTCTTACCATACAAAATGCCAATTTCATATGCAAGGACCTAACAGATAGTATGTGCTGTGCAAAAAAAGACTTATTTAATCCCACTGCCATATCACCAGTGTTAGACTAAGCAGTTAAGGTAGATTGAGGCTTAACATGAAGAGACCCGACGAATGGAAGAAAGTATGTGATGTGCTATCAAATGTAAGGTCGAGTACCGGAAATTTGAGCCTGTGTTTGATAACCATTTGGATAGATTTATTTTAAACATTGGTTCCAGCAGAAATGTCGGGTATAGAAGTGATATCAAATTCCGATTAATTGATACATTTATATTAATTGATGAATTTTGTATTAAACGATACTCTCTGCCCACCCCGTCAGGGACTTGGCGTGAAGATATGTATGTATGTAATTTTGTTTTATTAAAAAAACGGTTCTACTTACTGGTGTCAAAAACTTATTTAGTTAGTACAACCAATTTATCTTAATTCGATTTTCTTTAATCCAGGGTTCTCATTTTGGTATTAGCTGACAGCAACAAACACAGCATACGTTGATTTTTAAATGGGCTGACCTAATCTAAATTTAAGCACAATGATTAATTATGTAATAACAACTCTATACAGACATATCTTTAAAATACATTCGGATTTCCGAAGCTTGACGAATATAGTCGAAGCGCATAATTTAAATGGTATATGTGTACTTAGTGTGTGACTTGGCCAATTATCAAGGTCATTAAATAGCAATGCACCTGTAACATCTTCCGATCAATTTTAATAACCTGTCTTCAGTTAAAGATAGACTTACCACTATACACATTCAGATCACAGTCAGATCTGTAGTAGCCCAGTATTTTATCTTAGATAGGTTAGTAACACAATCCTAGATAGACTATTAACACAATCCCTTTTGTAGGGGACAGCTGTTTCTTTCTATTAAAAGAGCTGTTCGCTTGTTCGCTATTTTCTAACAGTATACTGTGGAATCTTGTTCTGTACTTTATTTTCTTTTTTTTTATTTACCATACACTTATTTCATTATAATGTCTCACAAAGAATCTCCATACATGATAGTATTTTATGTTTTGTGTATTTGCAAGAAGTTTTCAAATAGCATCTCTTCTGGTTGTATTAACCAATAGTATTTATTGGTTATTGTTTTTTAATGTTTATATTAACTTAGTAAAATGCCTTTCAATTAAGTTTGACTACGTTAAATCATCGATCGGTATACTTTAAGTATTTAATTTATTTCAGGAATTTTCGAAGAACAAAGACAAAAAGAACTCTTCACAGACACAAAATTCAAACTCAATACAAAACTGGGGTCCTCAGGTAATTACTATGTTTAATTTAACATGTAAATTTAATTTGCATGCGAAATTGATATCATAATAATCCACGAAATCAATTTACACGATTCACTGGTGGCACTTAGTATAACTTTATCACTACATAGCACAAAACAAAGTCGTTTTCTCTGTCTCTATGTCAATCTGTATGCTTAAATCTTTTAATCTACGCAACGGATTTTGATGCGGTTTTTTTTAATAGAGAAAGTGATAGGAGACGAAGGTTAATATATGCATAATGCATCGATTTGACTAGACTGTATAAGCTTATTGTACAATTACAGCAAATAATACATTATATAACATAAATAAGCAACAACACACAACTCTTTTTTGTTTTTACTTTTTTAATTTTGTTATATTTTTTTGTTTGCAATCATTAATCCACAATTGTTGTTGGTTCACAAATGTTTTTTTTATTTTTGTAATTGTCAGGTCAAAATATATTTTTGGTAACTTGAGCGAGATGAACAAAATGACACGTTCAAAAATAAATTAACTGAAACGTATCATCATTCAAAATCCATTTTAGTTATAATCATTATACCATTATAACACGATCAATATTTTTAAGAAATATTTAAAACCACCATATCGAAACACATTTTTGAAAAACAGTGGATTCATTAATTATCCACCGATTACTATAAAATGATTTAACTTTACACATAGAGTTTTTGTTGTTATTCATAGGTTTTTTAGAATGTTTGTTTGTTATGCTATCACTAGATAACTGAGCTAAATTTATTTGGGTTTTCGCTAAAAGAAGTAACTTAAAATTAATAAAAATCGAAGCCAGTCAAGTAGGGACTGACATATCTTTATTTAAAGTAAAACCATCTCGTTGAAAGTAAAAATATCTTCGTCTGAACTTATGCTCGTTTCGCTTCCTGGGTATGCATTTGTATGATAATTTTAAACGTATGTATTTCTTGGTCTAAGCGTCTATAAAATTATTCCGATCTACAAAATTCGAGTGTTATGATTAATTTGAAACCAATTAATCGATTTTAACCAAATCTCGTAGATGTATATAATTTGTTAAAGATTAAAAGATAGGATGGGTTCCATCCAGATATTTTAATGAAGAACTAAATACGCACTCTAAGCCGCGGGAGACATTTAGTTTATCATATGATATTGTTATCAGGGTCCTCATGGCGCTCCGTTGTTCGTCGAGAAGTGCGTGGCGTTCATCGAGAGGGAGGGGCTGGCGTCCGAGGGGCTCTACCGTGTGCCCGGGAACAGGGCTCACGTCGATATGCTCTTCGCCAAGTTCTATGAGGGTATACTTTTTTATACAACAGGATCGATATCACCGCCTTTTTTCAGCTGCCATAATGCCAGCGTTCTGCCATTGCCATGTTTCAGTTCGGGGTGTAGGGCTTACAATATTTGTTTCAAGATCCCAGCCTTAGGAGATTTGTTTGATTTTTTATACTACCTGTGTCATGTTTACAATAAATACTCTCTGTCCACCCCGTACGGGACTTGGTGTGAAGATATAGATGTATGTTTGTAATGTTTAAGTTTTAGTCGTTCTGTTATTATAGAACATATTATATTAGAATAATGTATAAAAAAGCAAGTAGATTGTGATCGCCCCTTGCGCATTTGCAGTATGATATGCATATGCAACTGAAATAATAAGCTTATACAATTTTTCATATGAGTGATTTTTTTTAAGTGCTTTCGTGACATTGGTTTATTTAATTTTTTTCGAGTTAACTTCCTGCTACAAACGACTAGTTTTTACTAAAAATTAGTAGCCTTAATAAATATTCTGTGGCTAATTCTTAATTTAATAATTTTGTTTTAATAAACATTGAAAATTGCTTACTAAACTTCAGTATTTTTTTACTAGATTTTAAAATTGGTTGTAAATAAGTTGAAAAATATATAGATACTAAATATTTTTTGTTTTGTGCGTGTATGTACGCACGCATCTGCGTGCACGTTGCGAAATACAACGTAAAACATCATATATAATAATTTGATATACTGGCTATTTTGTCAATATATTCATATAATTTTTAGATCCCAACATTGACCTAGACGCGTTAGACATTCCCGTAAACGCAGTGGCGACCGCGCTTAAGGATTTCTTCTCTAAAAAGCTACCACCTCTATTAGATGAAGCGAGCATGGCGCAGTTAGAAGATATTGCTGGTGAGTTTTTTTAAAAGTAAAAAAAAAAACATTTATAATATTAAAAAAAAGTTCATATAGAACCTTGGTTCCTTTAACATAAATTATGTTAATGTAGATGATTTTTCATCGTTGTTTGACACCATTATGGTTTTTTTTCTTTTGAATATGTGGAAATTTATCTCAAGCTTAGAAAGTGTTAAAATGAAATGCGTGTTATTGCGTTAACGCAATATATGCGTTAGTTCAGTCAAATAGGTCAGTTAGCTAAGTCGAATATTCACGAGGTTCAGGTTCGAATTTTGATAGATGAGTTAGTTATGTGTTTATGTTTTTGTAGTTGTAATCACACTTTTTAGTTATTAAGTTTTTTCAGCCTCTGTGGTCTAGCGGTCTAGGTGTTGGACTTGATTTGATGAGGTCCCGGGTTCGGTTCTTGGGTCGGGGAACAAAAAAAAATTGGTTATTCCAATTTCTTAATAAAAAAGGTTGCTCAGGATTGTTAATGGATATGTGCCCAGTTGGCAATAGGCTTGCCACCTATCATATTGTAGCATTTGTTGCCTTCGCTAGTTGTGGGTGCCCTCGCTGTGCCTCTGTACCTACCTTTTTTAATTTTTTCAATGTTTTAATGATTAATGTAATTTTGCGTTAGTATTTGGTTTGTTTGTGTAACACTCAAGATAATATATATATGCAGCGATGCGCGGCTGTATCGCGGGCGGCGTGGAGCTGAAGGACCGCAGCTGGCGGCTGCTGGCGCTGCGGGCGC
>NJDD01000819.1:1398079-1417624 GCA_002245505.1 Calephelis nemesis
CCACGCTCGACTACCTGCTGCACCACTTCGCCAGGTAACACACCACACTCCACACACCACACCTTCAACTGCCGACAATAGCTAACTCCCTGCTCACATGCCATCGTTCTCGAACGAGACCTGTGGATGTGACTTCTGAAGCAAATCGGCCGGATTGGTATCATCACCGCACCTATTCCTGCCGCCATAATATTGTTTACAATACAATACAATAGGGGTTACTTGCTTACGCAGCCTTAAGGTTAAGCTAGGAAAAATTAAGCTGAATTGATAACAATATGTATTTTTATTAACATTTTTTTTATTTTCCTATATCGTTTCGTTTCGTATTGCTAACTAGTTTATCTGAAATGCAAGAACGACTCACTTGACCCGTCGAGAGCAAGTACCTTACTCGTCAATATTATTAACTTGATTTTGGATTTTGAAATGCACTAGCACCGTATGGTGTTAACCCAACTGCTACACAATTCGGCCGAAGTGTGCATAAAGGCCTAGGTCCAATGTGGTAACATGTCGTTGCACAAAACTCATTACAAGGTGTAATATGTGCGGGAAAGTGAGGGAGCGTAACGTATTCTCGCTCGTATATAATTTCGTTTTTAATTGTGATTCAACTCTTTTGTTTGGATACAGTTGTATGAAACTTTTGATTTGTATCGAGATTATGATATTGATATTTTGCCAAACACACAAACCTTTGCATATAATAATAAATGTTTATGGTACATGATTTTATGATTTTCTTAATTTCTTGCATATTGAACTTGAATTGACGCCGAAAGTAGCTATTTGACAGTTACTCTCGATGTAGCCGCGCCAGACTACAGAATGAATTTCGCGCTAGGCGCATTTAAATTTTGTGCGAAATAAAGTTTTATAAAGAGTAATAGAGTAATATTTAAAGATCATTGGCGCCAACATTGGCTGCAATACGCCAATTAATCTGCGCTCAGATATGTTGGGCCAACGTCTCGTACCAAAGATTACCGTTTTATCAATAATGTCTTAAGAAATACATGCACCGAATTAATAAAAGCACATCTGTATATTGACATTACTCCAAAACACAGGGTGGCTGACAACTCCAAATTAAACTCAATGGACAGCAAGAACTTGGCGATTTGTTGGTGGCCCACGCTGTTGCCAGTCCAGTTTTCCGATATGGGCCGGTTCGAAATGACCCGGCCCTACCTAGAGGACATCGTACAGACCATGATCGACCAGCACCCCTTTCTGTTTAGGGGGCAGGAAGCCTTTGTTATGGTGTGAGGAACGCGCGTGAGTATACTATATTGCCTTTTAGAACTGTACACTAATCTTTTATAAAAATATTACTTAACTGGCTACGTTTAGTCTTAGTGGCACTTAGTGCTACAATTTGATAGGTGTCGTCAATTGTGCATTTATCCAATTCCAGGCAACAGTGTTTTTGTTAGAAAATCGAAAAAAAAATTTACTATTTTTTTCATACCCCTGAGTGACAATTTTTATTGCTACAATCACATTGAAAAAATATAATATGCCTTATCAGCTAGTAATAATATATAAAAACGTGGTGTTAGTTACACTATTTATAACTCAAGATCGACTGAACCGATTAGGCTTATCCTGTTCGATTGTGATGAAACTGGGAAAAGAACATTTTAATTTTTCCTATACAAACTGAACACGCGGAATGAAGTTCTCGTGAACAGCTAGTTTATTATAATAAGTGATCAAAAACAGATTATAATTGTTCGATCGGTGTTAGGTTGTTTGACTAAGAACCTTCACCTAATCGTGGGTGCCCTGGTTGCACCTTTACCTACAATTTTCGAAAAATGGGCGTGAAGATATTTACTTACATGTTTCAGGAACCCACAATGCAGGTTGCATTCGTGATGGACGACGTGTGACGTAGATGACTTTGAACGATACCGTGCCGTGCCCAGTGAGGTTTATACATACGTTACTAGTGCGTAAGGCGATTCGCGGACTCGAACCGAGTCGATATCCGAATCGATTTGTAACTGTGTTGCTATTGTTGTTGTACGTAGGTTTTTATGGAATACGGCAGTGAAATTGGCAGTTTATTTTTACAAGTGTTGTCATATCATATGCTTAGTATTAATATTGCGATCCAGCTTGAGTATCGATATTTAGCGCTTTTTATACGGGGAATGATATACGATGGTGTGAATTGGATCAGTATTTTAATGGTAGTTGTTAAAATATATTGCATTTCTATTAGGCATAAGGTTGAGATTCGTGCACAAAACTATTTAACGGAAATGTTTTTAATCTAAGTATCAATATATTATATTTGTATTATTGGTATATGGCAACACCACGTAAAGCACATTCCGTTCGTGAATATTGAGATAATTGTTAATATTATTATAGTGATATACGCTAATATTCTGTTGCGAATTGTAACGGATATCTTTTTTATGCAGTGTATAATTTATTTGAATATTTAGTTATGAAATTATTCGGCATCTATATTTCTATATTTTTTAAAAAGGTCGACTATTTTTGAACTGTTGGCCCTATTTTTTTACTTAACTAGTCGAGGAATTATTTAGTTTAAATAGTCGGCCTACTAGATAGTTTACTGACTAGTATTTTTTTTATTTATTGTGTATTTGAAAAGTTTTTGGTATGAGACGCCAATTAATTGGTAATTTTACGAATAGGGCTGTGTAAAGTTGGCACCATTGTTTATTGACACCAGAATTTTGTGTATTTAATAATAAGGCTCTGTATTTGAAGCCAACTCCATGGTTTGTATATTATTGGCAACTTTTTCACCTAGGTCATAAAACTGGTAATAGATGGCGCTGTAACACATTTTTTTTTCAATTTTGTATCAATTTAAAAAACGCTTCGTCATACTTTATTATCAAATACGACTCGTACAAACGTGAAACTACATCCGGGTTACCAGTTTTATTGTATATTTTTGTCAAAAAAAAACGTAATTTGTAATGAAAAATTGTCAAATTCTTATATGTATGTGATAGTTAAAATGGCACAGCAAAATAATTTGTGTAAATTACATTTAAAATATGAATAAAATAGACATTACGTCTCGCCATTATATTAAAGTTATTGAAAATATTATTTTTGGCATTTTTTGTATATGTTCATATCATTTATTCTACGTAATTTTGTGGTAAAAACTTGCCAAATTCTATTTGTTAGACTTGCCGTTATCATATATTAATAAAATATAATATTGCAATTGCTAATATTACTAACACTTACGCTTTTTAAGTTTCCAAATCAATAAGTATATATTTTCTTTGTAATATAAGTTTATAAAAATAGGCCTATGTTTATATTGTGACAGCTATTGTATCAAAAAGATAGAAAGAGAAAATAATCACATTATGCTTTAAAATGTATACTTTAATATATGTTAACTTTTATTTTTTATCTTTTACTTTTTATAAATAAATTGTGAAAAGAATTTTTTTTAACGTTTTAAAGGCTTCCTTCCCCGTACACTGCGAATAATGAATGACCCTTTTATACTTAGGGTTATAATATTCAATTCCTAATAGTATTTATGATATAACGAAACGAAAAAATATATTAAAATTATATAGGAATTATGATTTATGCTTATAAAATATACGATACGTTTTATTTATACTCTTTGTAATATTTTTTAAGTTATTGTGCAATTATTTATCCAAAAATGTTTTTACTAAAAATAACTAAAGCGTCACATTATTATTAGTCTTATACAAGGCAACTTAATTTTTTTTACTTGATATTTAATCTCATTTTAATACAATTTTAAAACAAATGCCATTTGAAATGCATGCAACAAAACATTTTATAAGTTGCGGTTATGGGTCATTATTGGCACCATTCGATTTTTTAAGGTTAATGGTTAAAATCGAATTTTAATTTAAAAGTTTTTTTGTTTGTTGATGCTTGATCTCTTAGATTTTCGGTTTTGCTAAGAGAACCATACTTGAGCATAATATGAGTATGTTCCAAAAATGACCCAAGCCAATTTGCGAACAAGGAAATCAATGTAACTAATTCGTAAGTAATATTTAATATAATAGGTGTCTCCATTAAGCATAGATAAGGTGTATGTAAGTTTTTATTGATATATGTCATTATCATACGTCTCTTTCGCACATTGTTAACGCTATGTTGCTGTAATGATGTGGGAAAGAGACATAAACATGTCCAATAGGGGAACGATGCGAGGGGTTTTTATATTTTACTATGAATCGAAAAAAAACATAGAGCCTACTTTGTTTTTTTTTTATTTTTCTAGAAATAATTTCGTAGATCTCAAGGCGCTTGTACGAAACTGGAATTTCCCCTTAATATAAATATTATTTTTCGTTTTTTTTTTATTATTTGTAATTCAATGTAAATATTGTACATTTACTGTGTTTTTTTTTTCGTAATTTATTTATTGAGATATATTTTTTTATTGCAAGAGAGTTTTTAAAGCCATATTTGATATTCTTTGTTATTTGTACTCATAATTTGTAATGTGCGTAAAATGTAGGCGGTAGATTGAATTTGTACATAGTTCCACCCTGTAGTCTGTTCTGTTCTGTAGAAAACACATGATATACTGTCCTCTATCAAGGCTGTTATCCCATTTCTATACATCGATATGCCTTATAAATAAAAAAGTAATTCTTGAAAAAAAACAAGCAGAAGCACACTTCCCTTTTAAAATGATTGATTAATCCGTCTCGTTGATCGTTATTAGAAACCATTCCCATAGCTTGGGTTCGGTTCTCCATCATTGCGATCAATTGTGCCAGTTTGTTTCAGTAGTGCTAATGTTTTTTTTATTGTATTAGTGATGTGGAAGAGCACATAATAATCCTAACCTGATTGTAAGAAACAGACGCCGCTAATAGTAACCGCGTTAAGGGTATCTGTATGTACCTTAATTTACTAGGAGGTAGAGTTTCTCAGCGACTCATCATCACCACCTTTGGTGTCTCTAGGCGGCTTGAATTTCTTACCATCAGGAAATCCGTCTGCTTTTTTTGCCTTCCAATATAACATAAAAAACAAAACAAGACACGGCAATGACAAGTACGACAGGCCGGCTGGATTAAGTGAAGCCGTGGTATCAAATCGTAGCAAAATTTGACAATCTATTTATTTATTCAAAATGTATGCACCATAGTTTACAAAAGTGGATTTAATGCTACATGGCATAGTCTACTAGTCAACCTAACTGTATTTGAAATAATAAGTAAGTGGTGTGCATCGAAAAAAAATTATCCATTTGTAAGTTCTTTGTATATTTATATTTATATATTCAACTAACAAGCCTTCCCAGCTTTGCACGGACAAACAATTTCATTATACCTACATATAAATCTTTCTCTTGGATCACTCTACCTATTGAAAACCACATTAAAATCAGATGCGTAGTTTCAAAGATCTAAGCATCCATAGGGACAGACAGCGAATGGCGACTTTGTTTTTTAATATGTAGTGATAACTTTTACAAAGATTATCTGCTGCCTATATTTTACGATACAAACGCGTTCAAGAGAAAAATGTACATAATGATCACACAAGTTTCTAAAAATTGAAAATGACGTTTTTGGCGAGAGTGAGACATATAAAATTTTGATTGATGAGTTTAGATATATAACAAATAATAGAAAAAAGTATAAATAAAAAGTATATGTCGGATCCCCACTCCTTGTGAATTTCAGAGTCAGAGTCTCGGTCCGATCAGGTATTTTTTATCGGGTGTATTTTTTTTGTTTCTATTGATATATATGCACTTGGTGGTCTTGACCGCCTTTTTTTCATGATAATTCTTTTACAAAAAAGTATATAAATTTAGTACTAGCTCTTGCTCGCGGAAAACCGTTGAGAGATCGGGATAAAATTCCATATTCCTTCTTCAAGTCCTCACTATGCAAGTTGCAAAACATAATATCAGACCTTTTTTTCAAACTGTGTATTTTTTATAACGAAATATAAAAGTAAAAACAAACATCAACTTAGTTTTTATATTTTTCAAGCTCAGCAACTTGTGTGATAAGGATGATACTTTTTTTAGCGCGTTTCATGTGTATGGTGTAGGTTTGGTTATCACAGTTTATTTTCCGTGCCATTGTTTGGGAACGCGTGGTGATTTGGTGATTCCTATGAAATATATTCAATGCGTTGTGTTTACGTCCAAAAGTTCTTTCTTGTAGGTTCTCGAATGTTCTATAGTAGAATCAATGTGCGCTTGGCTGGCTGTAACTTCTATATTTGTTGCATAATACTGAAGAATTACTAGTTTATACTTAAAAATAATTTATGACATGTAAAATCGTAGCTTTATGTATGCATTTTTCCCACAAAGTTGAGTGAAATGGCTAAATCCTATTAATATTATAAGTGCGAAAGTTTGTATGTATGGATGTTTGTTACTCCTTCACGCAAAAACTACAAAGCCGATTACGATGAAATTTGGTATGTAGGTAGCTGAAGACCCAGAATAACATATAGGCTACTTTTTATCTCGGAGTTCCTGCGGGATTGGGACTTACGCGGGTGAAACCGCGGGGCGCAGCTAGTTTATAATAAAAAATGAGTAAAAAAATTTAATTTTGAGTCTATCTACAAAAATTAAGTAGTAGAATATTCTAACTTTATTGTTTATGGTTTGTTCTATGTTTTTAATTATCTTTATCTATAATAGTAATTAAAAGTTTTTAACATTACAGTTTTACTTTGTGAAAATCTGTTTAGTGGTTTCTTTCGTCTGAACAAACAAAAAATCAACGCTGAGGATCACATTAAAAACTAGTTGTTAGCATTATATATCAACATGAACCCCAAAAAATTACTACATTCAACAGAGCTTCATTAGAGTTGTGAGAGTCATGTCTAACTCCATCGAACATTCAGTAGACTGATTCGATTGCCGATATGGTAAGGCGTGATTCTTATTATGAATGTGGAAGAAGTCAGCCTGAAATGCAACGATCGTGACATTTGGCACTCGATACTCTGTCTGCCATGTAAGGTACTGGGCGTGAAGATTTGTATGTAGTAGTTTTTTCATAATCTGGTTATCAAAAAATTTTGACGGAAATGTGTATATTAACGATTCTATTATAAGAATAGGACTGATTTTACGGTTAAGGATATTTTATTATACCTTTTAACAAAAAACTCATTCTCGAACGTCGTACTCCAACTGATGGTTTAATAATACCATTTAACATCACATTCAGTGTTTTGTTTTCGTAGTTCAATCCCTTCATCCGTCCTTTCGAATATCTAGATGTGTTTAACCGTGGATTAGTTCTTTTTTTCATGATACACGGTTTCGTCCGCATTTATTTAATGTTTCAGAGGAACCACTTGAGAGATAATTATGTATCATTCTCAGTACTTTCAACTTTTACAGTAGGTAATAAATTATTTGAGCACTCTTTTCAAGCATAAATGATATGATTAACTATTATATGTTCCCAAAACTATGAAACTACCGTGAGCAAAATATTGTTTACGACTGTTTTATGTGTTTAGACGCGCATTTTGGACAAAAGTCATTACCATTTAAAACAACCCATTATTAAGTCATCTGTTTTCGAATGTTTGGTAAGCGATTACTCCCCAAATCATTAGTGGCTTTTAATGACACTTTTTCCTTAAAATAGGTGATGATTCGAAGATGTTTCCAAAAAAAATTATCAATGTTCGAAGAGTTTTATTTCGCATTTTTTAAGTTATACATTATAATGCCAATTTTGTCGTTGTAATAAAATTTAGCCGCCCTTTTTTAAATTGCTCTTGTAATTTCCCACAATACTTTAAAAAAGTATTGGTATTAGAGTATTGGCTAAAATACAATGGAAATCCACGAAGACGATGAAAAATTTATATTTTGTAGCAGTTTTTTTTCGTTTAAATTATTTAATATAAGGATAATCAAATTATGAAGCAACTATAGAAGTTGGAGCCGGTAAAACAATTTTGCTATGTGCGTCTCAATTAACTGTAACACAGTTCAAAAGAATGTGTCATATTTTATATTAAATAACCATCTATGTACTGGTTGTTTTATTTATATACTAGTTATGTACCTGCGACTTCATTGGAATATTAAAATTATTGTTTAGCAGCTCTGGTAAACTTCTCCATGATTGGTATAAAAACTTTCATGTAGGTAGTCTTTTGGGTGTTGATTTTTGAAAAATAGTAGCCTATGTTTAAACTCAGATCAGTAAGTATATCAAATTTTATCGAAATTGATTCAGGGGTTGAGGTAAGAAATGGTATGGATAGTTAATGCCTTTAATGATACAAGCCTACAAAGAGAACTTCACCCGCGGAAATTTCTTTTGTTAAGAGATAGGAAATAAACAGATAGCTCACGTTTTTAAAATTCATTTTATGTTATTCAGTAGAGGTTTCCCAACCCGGTATTAGCACCCGCGTGTATATACTATACTACTACACTATACACCGGTCGCGAACGCGCCCGCCAAACTTAGGAGACCCCGTCACGACACGTTATTGGATCCACCGGATCCAATAACCGTGGCAAACGCGAACCTCCCTCCCAATCCCAACCGGAACTCAAATTCACAGAACATTACACTACACCGTCGCCGCCGGTCTAGGCGACGAAGACCTCTCTTGCGCCCGGCCCCTAACGCCGAGCGACGAGCCGCCTAGTCCACCCGGTAACCAGAACGCAGCACCAAGTCGAGGTACGGTCTCCCGGGAGACAGCCCTTGTTGCTGGCGTTGTAGGGAACAGTCCAATCCATCTAAATAATGATGTCTCGGGCTGAGCACTCTGCTCGGCCCACAAAGCCCGGTGAAGTTGTAAAAACCGCGAGGTTGTAAAACATATTAGTCATTCAAAAAAAAGAAAGTAGAGGTTAGGGTTATGTTTAACGTTACTTTGACAACTTTTACTTTGTGGGTGGCGTCAGCTGCCTGTTATTTTGATAGGCTGGCATTCCACTAGGCAAAGATCTTTGTCCAAGCTTAAATCAAATTTTTTTGACAGACGATAATATCAACATTTTCCTACGTTAGTATATAGGCCTTTTTTACTTTTAACTTTTGCTTATAATTTTAACTTATAATTAATGTTGGTTTCAGCAATTAACATTATTTTTAGCACTGTCGAATTGCCTATCGTCGCCTGTAGACGTCAGGTCACGTGTGTAAATTTATCAACTACCTACCCTATGAATGGGAACATAACGTTCATTATGGCAGCAGGAATAGGTAACACGGTGGATTCCTACACATGCAAGCTGCTGTACAGCACTCTAACTCCAGAGGTCTTGTTGGTAATGACCTATTTAACCTATACTTGGATTTTAAGGGCATGACAGGCAGAGAGGCTAATGTCTGATTTTTTACAAGGAACCGGACAAGTGGCCTAACACGTGGACAATTATCTTTCAAATACCCAAAACTTAAAATCTGTCCGGCAGTTTTTCAGCGAAAACGAACTGACGAAAATGCTGATAAAAGGTTTCAGGTGTAGAATACTAGCGAATTATTAACATTTCGTTACATAATAATAAACAATATATTATTTTATGGAATTCGTTGATTTTTTTAGAACTAAATGTTAATAATCCGCTAGTACTACGTTCAAGACTACCTAAAGTGACGTATCCCATTCCAATGTATAGGAAATCGAGATTCAAGGTTAACCCTGCTGGTTAACCATAGCAAACGAAGTACCCAGATGGTCCCCCAAAATGGGAAAATTTTGCAATGAAACGTTTTCCTGTCCCCTTTACCTGTATGTGTGTTAGAACTATATGTATTACATAAACTAAAGAAATACTGCTTATCAAATTATAGGTAAGAAAATAAGTACAAGTTTAATATTAGGCGATTTATTATTTTTTACATTATTGTACCAATCACCATTTTTCTTTTCAGGAAATAAATTCCAAAAGCGAGAAGTTATTTACATTTTATCTTCCCCAAACATTATAGTGACTTATTAAGCATATTAACTTAGTAAGCATATTTATGCCAAAATTACTTTAAATTTAAGTTGACATTGGTGGTAATTCTGCTGAGTACTAACTAAATTTACCTTAGAAAAAGAAATGGAAATAATAGGTATTGTAAATTTGTTATAAACCACAAGATAGGTAATTTAAACAAAATACAATACGGTTTTACTAAAATACAATTGTGTACAAATTAAAAAAAATTAAGCATTATTTAAACCTCGGGTACGTGTATTTTGGCGCATTTACAAATATCTAGGCTTGTATTGTCATTTGACGTTACAAGCCTAGACATTTACGATGCTGGAAAAGAGAGGAGATTAATGCTATCTTTTTCCAAAAAAACGTAAACGAAACTGATAGAACATTTTAGACATGTTAAATTAGTCCAGACATATAAACTTGAGACGTTTTTTATCAACAATTAACTATTTATACGTCTGTTAAAATGTCGCATACAAAATGCGTAGAAACTAATTTGTCAGCACTAAACATGTTTTGTCTCTTTCTAATACTTTCCTTTAAAAACGATAAGCTTAAAAAATATATGAAATTAATCTAGCAGGTGCGCTTCAAAAGTACCACCATTACAGTACATAATAACACCATGTAATACATACATATTAATAGCTACGTTGAAATCAATGTCAATTGTTTGAAAATTTTGAACAGCGCCTCTACTGCTAACTAAATTCCAAAACTAAATTTCCAAAAAAGCGCTAAAGATACATAAATTACCGAACGAATCTATATCAACTCATGATGAAGATAAAATTAGTGCTGTTTTCTATTTCTTTGGTGTTACTTTTTTAATTTGTATAACTACTGATCAGGCATAACTCTATAAAACAGTTTCTGAAACGTCAATCAATTTTTTGTTTTACAACAGTAAATTTGTTTAACATGAGTTCGGTTTAGATCCCAGATTTGTAAGTCGAAACGAAAAGCTATCTTCACATTGGAGGAAGGTTGCAATTAAATTACATTTCGCTTCTTTAAATTAAGTACAATGAATTCTTGCAATTGCCTATAAATCGTATTTACATTAAAATATCTTTGGTGCATACAGTATTATGAAATTAAACAAGATAGGAATAATTTCATGGTTAAAGTTAGAATCTTACATATAACTATGATATTAACAGAAATGATTTGAAAGCTAACCTAATAGCTTCAAAAAAGGAAATTACCTGCAAATTATGATCCCATATTTAGAGATCGTAGAAAGAAATCAATAATTTCATACACAAGTTTATCTAATTTTCTGTTCAAAATTCGCAGTAATACTTAGTTTCGTTTTGCTTTACTGAAATAAACATTTGAAATTGCCCGGTATGCAAATACTGAGTAACATATTCAGTGAACTTAAACATTGCCTAAAAGTAAGTATCTTCACGCCCACATCCCGAAAGACGTAGGCAGAGACACAACCAAGGCACCTACGACTAGCCGAAGACACTAAGTCCCACAATGTGATTGGTGGCAAGCCTATCGCCATCCAGGCACACATCCAATCCCGAGCAACATTTTTTTAAATTAAAATTTGGAAAACCACATTTTCTTTTTTTTGTGCCGCCGGGACTCGAACCCGAGACCTCGTCAAGTCAAGTCCAACACCTGGACCACTAAACCACAGAGGCGAACATTACTTACCCAAATTTTGAGTAGAGTATTTACTATAAGTATTTGTATTTTTAACAGGCCATTTATACATTTGTATTTTTAATAACAATTGTATTTTTAATATATCAAAGTAGACGGTGTGCCTGATTCAGAAAAGACAAACATACTATGATAAGTCAATTTCAGTATAGCAAAATAAAATCAATAACATTCATAGTATCATTATAAATACATTATAAATATCATATAACATTATACACCGTGTAAATGACAGCGTAACAAAAAATGCAACTATGGTTTCTGTACATGACAGACATGCATATGTACCTAGTTGGAATATTGTGTCGGAAATTTCATGATTTTTTTTAAATAATGTATTTTATTTTATTGATTTCACTATTATTTCATTAACACTGACGCAACTCGATTTTGTTAAATATCTAATAAGTAACACAATATTTTTACTAAAAACAGCAATGTAATAAAACAGCATATTAGGTCGGCACTTACAGCTTGCAAAGCGCGGCTTAATGCATATACTTTGTTCGCTGGTGGCTAAAAAACTGCTAAATATTAAACCACTTATTTCGGACAAAAACTGTAAAAGAAATTTTGAAGTCTGATATGTATCTAAACTACCACAGAAGTTTTCGTTACGGTGTCAAACACACCCTGTATAGTGTATAGGTTAAAAATATATTTTGGCTACAAACTTATAAATAAGACGATGACACAATTTACAACCGGACCATTCTTGAAACAGAATAAGATCGTGTGCGAGATCATTAGAGAATAAGTATAAAGATCGGTCGATAACAAAGATCCCTCAGAGTCCATTCAGATAACATAAACATAGGTACTTACAATGAATATCTTGATGTTGGTCTTGTTATTATTTTTGAATTAACAACGGGTGATATAAATACATAGATAGATTTCGAAATCACTAGTGCTTATTGTTAGAGAATACTAAGATACAAAAAACTTTTGAAATGAAAACTTCTTTAACGGCGTTATGCACTTTTTTGGAATGAGCAAAAACTTCTTAACTCGCGTCAGGACACGTGACCTGATCGAAAATTCGTGAGACAGCGCAGGGCGCTTGTGCGAATGTTCGTATTGTCATGTTTGTGTACGATAGCGCAATAAATGAATATTTTATTCTACCACATAAATGATAGTACTTTCATACTGATAATTAAAGCAATTCGTACAAAATTATTCCCTAACCATTCCAAAATATAAAAAATGCACAACGTTAATATTTAAGTTTTCACTTCTGCTGTCACTCTCGGAGTGCAACCCGTTTTTTCGTGCCTTTATTTCTATCTTTTCGGATTAATACGTGGAACGGCTAAACTGATTTAAATGGGACTTGTACAGCAAGGTTGAAGTTATAAAATTATTTTTTATTCCGGAATTTTTATCCAATGGAATCGGGATTTACACTCGAAAAGCCACATCTTTATTCTAAAGCAAAGGAAGTCCTGGCTACAGGTAGTGCGTAATTAAAAAGTATAAAAAATGAGAGGAAGTAAGGGAATTTGTAATCAACACTCACTAATAATAAAAATAACATCTCTTCCTCTGTACCTGACGTTACATTCCACTCTCTTGAGGGCAAAACAGAACGAAGATCAATATATGACAGAATAGACATAGGTGTGTTACTATCCCATTGCCGGGCTGTTAGACCTAACTTTCATTGCCATGAGCATCTAGTAACTGTAATTGGTCATACTGATGGCCAATTGCAGTTGCATATGATCATAGTTTGTGTGTATATCATAATTTGTGTGAGTTGTCCAGAGATATTTATTTATTTATAGGTAGCAAGTGCATAAACTCAAAGTATATACTAACATTACCTCAAATCCATTTACAATACATTCACGAGTAGGTAAATACATTTACGTACATTTTATTTCACAGAAAAGAAAGAAATGTTTGGGAGTCCTGGGATCTTGGAATATATCCTTTTGTAAAAACGAGCCTTGTCTCTACTGTATTGTAGCCTTGTTATTGTGATTCAACATAATAGTTTATTCTTCCCTCAAATTAACTTTTTGGTAGTCTAGAAATTTGTAATTATTTAAATTGGGAATAAATCATTAATATAATAAAAGAGTTTTGGCACCATCGAGAGAAAAGATTGTCGAAGCGTTTTCATAATTATTGAATTTCGTGTCTATATTGAGTGAAATTAGTCAATTTTGGTGGCATTTTGCACAATTTTGATCAGCGAAAGTGCACAAATGAAATAATCATGAAGAAATTAACGTATTGTGTAATCCTCGTTGCCGCCAAATCTCACTATATGAGCTTGAGTAATGAGGCAATCGCTTAACCCAAGACCCTGATATGACTTATTGACTTATGACTAATTATAATTGAATCCCGATTTTGGTAAATTTAAAACTAAATTTAATGCAAATTTCTACTTGACTAATGGCAAAATGCTAACGCTAATGCCAAAACCTAAGGAAAGAAAGAATTACATGAAAATCACCCGCTGTTTATTCACTTCACTGACTCTAACAATTCCTGTGTTTACAGTTATGTGTATAAATCCTTAAAAACTGCTATGATATACAATTATAGAAAGAGAACGTTGCACAATGCACTGATCACTATTTGAACTACCACTCTTTTTGAGCGTCTCTCCTTCCCACCAGGGTCAAACGCAGCCAGCACCCCAGCATCCACACCAGGGTATTGACCCGTCTTGTGGAGCTGCTGATAGTTTTCTGGATTTCTGAGTACACGCCGATCCTAGGGAGTTTACCGACGAACAAACGCTGTTTGTACGTTCATGTTCGGAATGGGATGTTGTCATCTCCTGAAATGAGAAAAAAAAATTAAGTGATAATGCTGCAATTACTTTTCTGATGTTAAGGAAAAAAGGGCTGATATGTAGGACTAAATAAGCTTAGTAATTCTACATTTAAATACTTCCCAACACCGCCCTTGAAATGCTGACATAAAAATTTTGGTGTTTATAAAGCGAATTTCTCATGTTTGTTTCTTAGCATTATGTTACAAATATCATGGATAAACTACCTTGCTTGTCTTAAGGTATGTAAGGTGTTGGCATATTTCTAAAAGCTAGATCATGAAAACGTCTCGAATTCAATGTGATACCTACATTAAAATACAATGTATTTAGGATAAAGAAGAAGATATAAAATAATTTTTTGCAATTGATCTTATTGTCTTTGCTGAATAAGGCAATCTTATTTTTGTTAGGTTTATTGGGATTTGTGAAAGTTCAGATATAACTGATTAGAATATCTATTTAGTTAAGCTGCAAAGGACTTATATTAATCACATGTAATAAAAGTTAAAGCTCTACATAGAGCGGTAAGCTCTTCTAAAATGAACTTCTGATCGCCATCACAATTTTTTAAATGCAAGTAAATAAAAAACAAAACTTCTGCACAACCACCAAAGTTCTACGCTCAGAAGCCCTACCATGAAAGCTTAAAGCAATATTATTTCCATGTTGCTAAATGTCCACTTCTAAAAGCAACTTAATGGCATACGTGTCACGGTTGTTTTTCTCCATCTATTTTATTCAATAAATATACATATTATTAATTCGATGGAAGTAATATTGTTGTTCTTATGGTAACCCCCAGGTATTTATGAATCGCATCCATTAAATGTATTTCAACTGTGTAATGTTGTTAGTTGTTTTTGTATAAAATGTCATATAACAAGTTTCGCAGTTACTTAAATTATGAGTTTCCACGAACTAGGCGTATGGAAGTGTTGTTTTTACAGTTTTACTTTTTAACGCGGAACGTTGAGTAAAATTGTCCGTAATAAATAAATATCGAAAATTAAATCTCTTAAAAAATAAACTTCCTTAAAACGATATAAATTGTTCTTCGGTTCCAATATTAGCAACGACCGTTTCCACCAATACGGTTTTTTAATTGAAACTCCAAAGCCTTCTACACTAGCGACTACATATTTATTATACTGTAGACGTGAATAATGCAATAGGTACGATATGGATAAGGTATAAGGGTGATACACAAAAATACAACACTAGTGGTATAAAATGTAATGTATAAATAAGTAAAATAAAATTACAGTCTATCAAGCAAAAATGACTACTGATGGAGTAATCTATCATGTACTTACATATATAATGATAAAAGCATAGGGATTGTCCAGAAGCTACGTAATGCCATGCGTCATTTTATTCTACCCTCAAAATGAAGTAAAAGCTTCTGTCATTTTTATGCTTCAAAAACATATTCCAGATTTTTGCAATAAAACTCCTAGATGACATGCTATCTCCATAGTCTGAATATTAGGCAAATGTCTAGCTGAAATCCGATAAGAATATACTGAGTATTCGTAGTTGTCTCAAAAAAAATGTCTCTACAATTTCACTCGCAGTCAAATACTTCATCATTTGAGACGCGTAAACAAAAGTATTATTTTTTAATTTTATCGAAATAAATTAAATTAAATAAAAAGTAAGTATTTTTGTGATAAGATACAAAATGTTTTATTGCTTTGACAACATCTAATCAGTTAAATACCTAGAATGCAAACACCTAGCAAGTAACAATTATTGTATCGAGAATTTACTTTTATAGATTGCTACTTGTGGAATGTTTTAATTGAAACAATTCTCAATGTTAAAGGGCAATTTCTAATTGTTATGATTTATAGACATGCTGAAAAGGATTTTTAAAAAAGTAACTTACTTACTTATGGTAAAAACGTACCATAAGCTTGTAATGAAATTTATGTTTCAGTAATCATTTGCATTTACGTATTTTATGGACATCTTCAAAAGCGTACAACTGCCTCAATCTCTGAAGTAGACGTACTACGTAGTACGCGCGTACCACAAGTTTGTAATGAAATTTATGTTTCAGTAATCATTTGCATTTACGTAATTTATGGACATCTCTAAAAGCGTATAACTGCCTCAATCTCTGAAGTAGAATTTTGAGATCAATGGCTGTCTACAATATGGTAAGTACCTGATAGCTATCCCGCTTGTAACGCGGGCATGAACTCGACGACGACATGGTGTTTCTTGGACGGTGCTTTGTGCAATGCCTGTGCTTTTGTTCCTGTTCTTCAATTAACCTTTCATTATCACTTTCTATTTGAACTGGTACACCATTTTTAGCCCCATTCTTCGCTTCAGCTTTTACTTCCCGTTTTTTTCTTTCCCTCTTTTTAAACGTTAGTGAAAATCGTTTTCGTTTCTTTGCTTTTGGTGAATCTGGCCGCTGAGGGACAGTAGATTTTTCAGGCTCCGATCGACTTGTGTCGTCATCTGGAGGAGGTACTTGAGACTCTGTCTCAGTTTTTATTGTGATTTCCGTTCGAGATGAATCTGCTTCTCCATTTTTATAAGCCACCTCCTTTTCTAAATTTGCTAGTTCCATCCGTCTTAACTTTTTTGGTAATTTATTTACAGTTGCGTATATTGGTTCTTCGTTATCTCCTACTGGAGCTGATCGTGATCTAAAGAAGAAATCAAACTTCTTTGGTTTACTGGGCATTCTTTTTTCGACAAAGACAACAGTGCTTGCTACTTCTGTAGTCGTAGACTGTATCTCTTCCCCAGAGACATTTCCTGGGCTGCTTGGAATAGGTGTTGCTCGTGGATAGTCATAAGTCAGTTCAATGTTCTTTTCAGTAACGTAGTTTTTCGGTGGTGCCTCATTACTAGTTTCAGGTTTTTGATCTGGCTCCTGCTTTGAACAACAACATTTATTCTGTACAATATTTCTAGTGTTACACATGAAAATGGAATTCTGCTGAATATATGTTGTTTGGATGGTTGCAGAGGATGATTGAACATCCCCTAATAAATCTTCTATGTTACCTCCATTGTGGAAAAGTGGTGGTTGATATGGTGCTACGACAAATCCTGGAGGTGGTACTCCAGCGAAATGGAAGGGAGATGAAGTAACTGTTTGATAATATCTTGGCATGTCAGGAGAATCATGTACTAGCACATCTACTGTTCTATCCACTGTATCTAAACTTGGTTGCTTCGGTGAAGTGTTTGGTGATTTAGAAGTAGTTGTATGCGGTAGTTCTGTTTTGGCTTCTTGATTTTTTACTTTGGATTGTTGTTTGTCTTCTTTTTCGCACTCCTCGCAAGGGCAAGGAGTCGTGGCACCACTCTGAAATTACAAATAGCGTCTTTAAATATTTTAGGTGAAACCTGCGGTTGACAGAAGGCTGACTAGCTACCATGACATCTGGGTGCTCGTAAACGATTTCATCTTAATCGTGAAATTTTATTACAAGAAATTGTTTGTTAAAGTAATCACACACTTATAGATTGAGAAGTAAGTTATAGTTTTAATGTATGTGGATTTTGTGTTTGTTTTAAGTTCTATGATCTAAGAGTATACAGGTTACATGTATTTGCACATTTAGGGCAAACGGCCAGAGCATCGGTAATCCTTGATTGTGCATAGTTTTACATATTTTTGGATATTGAAAACGCATTATATAAAAGTAACCGTCTTGAAAGCACTTACAATGTCAATGCACTTACTAGTTATACTTATGAATAACAATGTTTTATGTCTTATTAAGTAGATTTACTAAATCACAATTGCGTACTGAATTTGATCGTTGAGACAGAAAGTTTAAATCTTTGCTATCTTACAATCTATTTTAATAACTTATCGAAGATTAGAAATAGAACAACAAGCAAATTATAAATATAGATCAGAAAAAATCTTCTCAGATTTCTATAATTAAAAAAAAATATTTAAGCAAAAAAACTTTAGCTAGCCTATTTATCTGTACCTAAATATGCTATTGAAATTGGTCAGTAGTGTTTAGTAGCTTTGTTATTTATATTATATTTTAAACTCTGTAATGTTAAGGAGAGATTTTTTAAGACTTACTTAAGTACCTGCCTAAAGTTATTTCTTCCATTTCTTGCTTTAATCACAATTTTCGATTATTAGAGAGTTGTAAAGATCGACAACATTATTATCGCATGTTAAACCGTAGTTATTTGATGTATCGGAGGTGGTAAAAGAGACCACAACTTGAACTTCTTTTCATAGTATCTAGCCATGAAAATTTGAGACATTTCTCGATAGGTAATTAATCAATAGTCGCAGTTTAAAGTCGCCACTATGGAAACAACTATAGAAATGTAAATGCTAATATACATCAATGTAGATACTTATCATAAAAAGCTGCTACATTATATCAAATCCAAAAAAAAAGGATCCAGACAGAAGAAATGATTTGGATATGTTAAGATAAATATCGTAAAACACAAAAAGCTACTTCATTATATGAAATAAAAAAAACTGGATCCATTTAATAGACATATGATACTAGAAGAAATGATTTGGATATATTTAGGGGAGGCCTCTGATTTATTTAGAAATAGACAAGACTTGTTTATTGTAATCGGAAAAATTATTACCGATTAAATTTCCTTTGTTTATAGAATAGGTCTTCAACTTAATTTTGAAATTATGTTTCTGTTTGTTGTGAGCCTAAATTTGTTTAAATAGGTAATGTTAATGATTTTATACTCAAGAAACGAGTCGTTTTAAGACGGATTTTTATATGCATCGTTACATCTAAGAATGTCTATGAGTAAGATATTTAATTACGGTCCCTTATTGCAGGTTCCTACCTCAAAACATTTGTGTAACTATAAGCACTGCTTCGTTTCTTTTAGATTAACTACGAATTGTTTTACGGATCACTTTTTTTATGATAATAGAAGGCAAACAAACAGAAGTATTTGCTGATGGTAAGAAACTCACGCCGCCTAGAGACACCAAAGTTGGCAATGGTGTGTTGCCAACCCAAGGCCGGGATTATAGGCCTCCAGCTAAAGGAAGTATACCGGCTACCTAACTCTCCGAACCGGAACCAGAACACGCAGAGCAAGCATTAGACGTTATGGTGGC
>NJDD01000819.1:1420186-1434653 GCA_002245505.1 Calephelis nemesis
CCTCGAGCAAAAGTAAGTTAACCGGCTACCTTACCCTCCGGACCGGAACACGTCATGACGTTATGGCGGCAGGAATAGGTAAGGCGGTGGTACCAATCCGAGCGAGTCGCTGCGAAACTCTACCACCTAGTCAGATGTCACGGTGCTAGCGACGATAAGCATATGCTCACCTTTTACGAGCTGCCGGGCAAGAGAGGCAGATGGTCTATTCTGCAAAGGAGCCCGGACCAACACGGGGAATATATATATATTTATGTTTGTAATATATAATAAATATTTATGTTTGTCAGTCACTGCTCTATAAAATTATTTTTGAAAAGTGACTGCGTGTTTGGCTTTAAATCATTTCTTGGCATCTCATAGTTTGTTATTACAAGATGGTGTAAAATTGATAACATTTTAAACTAAAAAATACTAAAATCTATACTTGTTATCGTCGGCCCTTGGTGGAATTCCATTTTTTACACACTTTTTTGTAGTTAACACTTGTACTTATCCACTTTATACTGACAGTAACATCCAACCAAATAAGTACTGAACGTTAAACTAAAACAGTCTTTTTATCTTTAGTTTCAAAGCCCTGATAAGTGAAATCGGTTAGCTATAGAGTAACAAAAAGTATTAAACAAAGTGTATAGTGGTAAGTACAAGTGTTTACTACAAAAAGTGGGTGATAAATACTATTATATTTGTAATTTTGGAAGCAAATAGAAAATCCAGCTTTTTTGCATGAAAAGAGTAAGAATGTAGAGCAAATTAAGTAGTTCTGTAATAATAGTGACATTTGGCAATCGAGACACTCCCTTCCCTGTAAAGGACTTGGCCTTAAGATATATACGTATGTACAATAAATATGCAAGTAAATCATATATCTATATTATTTTACCGATAGAGTCAGGAAGAGTATGTGGTAGCCCTGATAGGATTAGAATTTCCGCTTTTTAGCCATTATAACGTCACTGCTCTCAATTGTCTTGTTCCGGTCCCGTGAATGGTTGTAGCTGGCTTTCGCTAAAGTTAATAGGGCCTGTTAAGACCCTAACCACCGTTTGGCAACACACTTATTTTTTTTATAATATTGAAAGGTAAACAAGTAGACGAATTTTCTCCAGGTAAGAAATTCACGCAGCTTAGAAACACCAAATTTGGCAATGGCGCGCTGCCAACAAAAGTAAGTTTACCGTCTGTCTTATCCTCCGAGGCGCTAAACGTCAACGGCAAGCAGTAACGTTGTGGTAGCAGGTATAGCTAAGGCGGTGGTACCAATCCGAGCGAGTCTCTGCAAAACTCTATTTAGTCAGATGTCATGGTGTTAGTGACGGTAAGCCTATGCTCGCGTTTTACGAGCTGTTTGGCAAGGAACACAGATGGCCTATTCTGCAAAGGAGCCCGGACTAACACGTGGAAAAACTTTAGCTGCCTTATAATAAACCGCGAAATAAAGTACTCCAAGGTTCAACCTGGTATGATAGTCTTTATTACAATGTAATACAGACTATAATATCAACCTAATTTCACTCCTACGTTAGTCCACGTTTATTAATAAGACGGTTTATCTTTATCTTCAATATATAAAAAAAAGTGGTTTTTCTTAGAAGCAGGAAATATGTTTGTTCGGGATAAGTCACCGGTAACCAGGATTTAAAAGCTACCTCATTTACCAGAATTTGAAACGTAATAGATATATCTCAACAAATAATTTTTAATACTTAAAAGCATTGGTATACATTTGTGACCGATTGCAAAAATATTGATTACTGATGCTCAAAAATTTCAATTTAACAAAACAATTCTAGAATAATTTGCGTGACAAACTTCAAACAATGCAAATTGTTAGTCAACGATACATATAAATATATACATACAAATATAATTATTACAAATGTTACACCCAGAATCCCGTTGGGAATCGAATCCCAGCCTCTTCTAATACACTAAGGAGTAGATTAATTGACAGCTTTCAAAACAATATAGTGTTTATTTGAATTATTAGATTATATCAGACAGAAGCTTTTAGCAACACAGCTTTGTCTATTTACAAATCACACACAATCTAAGACATTGAAGCCAAAACTCAAGATACACGAGAATTCAAGATTAGAACACACGTTTTAGTAGAAAATAAAAAAAAGGAACATTAATTGAAAAAGAAAATAAAAAAATGAAACATTAATAAAAAAATAAATTAAAAAACAATTACACAAACCACCATTTTTGATTCTCCATCACAGTACGACAGTTTCTACCACCGCTCGAAGCTCAACTGAGTTTATTTATAAATCACATTAGGTGCTACAATATTTTCATATGTCCGCCCTTGACTCACATTTCTCCAGTAAATAAAATCTCAATCATAGACTTCAGGTTTGAGTAGTTTAGTTTTTATGGGTCTATTTTAACACTAAATAGCTTCAGAAACGCTTCGTACGTCATTTACGAGTCGAATATACGGTGAGTTATTACCAAACCGCTACTAGTTTATCAAAGTTAAGCGGTTGGAACGTAAATTTAATGTTCTTAACTATTGGTGCGATGTTTTGGTCATATTAACCAACCAAAAAGATTGCGAGAAAAAAGGCGAGCATAGGCTTACCGTCACTTACACCGTGACATCTGACTAGGTGGTAGAGTTTCCCAGCGACTCACCCGAATTGGTACCACCGCCTTACCTATTCCTGCCGCCATAACGTCATGACGTGTTATGGTTCGGAGGGTAAGGTAGCCGGTAAACTTTTTTTTCTCGAGGCCGGCTCAGGTTGGTAACGCACCATTACCACCTTTGGTATCTCTAGGCGGCGTCAATTTTTTACCATTAGGAAATCCGTCTGCTTGGCAAACAAGCCAATATCATAAAAAAAGAGAAGCTACTTTGGGGTTGAAGCCATTTCTTTGTGTATTACGTTTATAGGATGAGGCAACGACTAACCGTACGGCTCTGATAGAGAGAGATAATCACACCATAAATGTTATAGGTAGACCGTTTTGTAGACTATGTTTTGAACCCAATAGCGGCGTAAGAGTAGATTGCGGTATAGCAACTGCCCAACGGGGCTAATCAGTATTTATTTTGGTGATGGTAACTGGGTAGAGTGACATCAAATAGCTGTCAAGTGAAGTGTTTTATATTAAGCTATCTCGCTATCTAGTGATCAACAGAAATACAATAGAGATAGCAAGTATAAAAAAATTAATTGGACAGCTATTTATTGTACACTTTACCCAGTGATCATAACTAAAAAGATACTGAATAGATCCACAGGGCGTCGAATACAAATTAAAAAAAAAGAAACGGTAAAAATGTAAATTTTTATCAAGTCATTTTAATAATTACCTGATTTATTATATATTTTCCTTTTTTGTTTGGGTTTGAATTAGACTTAGAAATTTCCGCCAGGGCGCTGCTAGTGCTGGAAACAATCCTGGTTTACCAGGTACACGACTCTCTGAACTGTATTATCTCACATTATAGATGCTTATAATTAATTTGGGCAACGTGCTATTCTTAATTAAGGTATTCAATTAACGTTACAGTAATTTCGCAATGATAAGAACACTACATGACAAGCACTGAAGTAAACCATTGAGTTGCAGGATTCTATTACTTAGTGTGACTGCAATAGTAAAATCCGTACTAACGTTATAAATGTGAGCGTCTGTATGTCTCTTTGTTTGTCTGGCTGTTTGTATACCTATCGCAATTCAAGCCGAATCTGCTGAACTGAAAGTAACGAAATTTGACTGTTAGGTGCTTTATTTATATAGATATAGAGGAAGGTTGTTCTTTATCCCGCTTATTTAAGGGGAACTGCTAAAGTAGAAAAAATCTTACAGAATATAAAAAAGACGTATAATTTCAACTGGGGATTTACTCTATTAGGTGGGGGAGTTATAAATGTATGTATATACCCATAGTTTGTACCTACTATTAGCTATATACTATTCCTCATAGTACAATTTGCTAGCCAATTATTATTAGAAAGTGTTGGAATTGTTGAAATTCCTAGTTTTATGACGGTTACAAACGGTCAAGCTGAGAATAAAAAGCAATAAAAAATCTTAGTTCATAGCAGTATTCGTGAATTTGAAAAATATTTGCATAGTAAACAAAAACAAGTATAAGTTGTATTCAGCTCGACATAAAAAATGGAATGGAAATGGAAGAAAAGTCAAACACTGATTTTACCTTATGGTAAGAGACAACCATTTATTAAAACTTACAAACATTCAATAAAAACTGAATAGGTGCTGTGATTTTAAATTTAAACACTAAAAGATGTATAAATATTTCATTTCTATAAATATTATTTAAATATTTGCAAAACTCAATGTGGTAGAACATATTGGTAGACTTAAATATGTTTGTAACAATTTTTTAAAACTTATATTCCGCAACTAAATAATTTTCGTATTTATTTCCTATCATTTCATTAAATAAAAAAAACTATCGCCTGCAGACACCATAGTCTAGATGTAACTGGTGTGCGACTATCTTATGGCAAGGATCTTCAGCCAAACGTCCTAATCTGCCAGTTACCTTAAATCAAGAAACACAACAATGACGAGCACTGATTAATTGGCGGTAGGAATAGTAAGCCGTTGCCCGTTAGAAATAATCCAGGTGAGCTTTTAAACAGCACATGTATCGTTATGTATCTTTAATGTATCCTTTCGGAAAGACCGTCACCGGCTTCTGGTAAGCAATGGCATATATGGTTAAAAACTTGGCTTAAGTCAGAAGGTAGAGGAGAGTATCCTTTGACAAAAATGGTTAAGCACATAGGAGCAGAATTTAACTGTATCTTGCAAATATTAAAACGTTTTAATTTTAAATATATGTATCATTTTTAAAAAAGTATTTTCACGCCTATATTACCGACGAGGTAGGGGAACAACTAGCCGAAAATACTAAGTCCCACAATGTGATAGGTCGCAAGCCTATCACCAACCAGGCTCATATTCAATCTCGAGTAACGTTATTTTTATTAGAAAATATACATTTTCTTAAGATTTTGAAGATGCTTTTACATTTTCTAATTTTTTTGTTGCCCGACCTGGGGATCGAACCCGGGACCTCTAGACTTGACGATAAAATATTGTGACCAAACAAAATAGAATTACGTCCTAAACTCCAATAACATGTTTGATCCATGTTTCTAAGGATGTGTGTATTGCATAGTCACAGTGATCTGGGCATGCTTGAGCTATAGCTGTTTTTTTTAATTTCATTTACAACTACAATCCATACAATACATCCATACACAAAATTTTGTAACTCTAGCAATTATAATTTACACTTTTTAGCTTAGTATTAGAAAAAAAATGGATCGATGTATATCCTAAAATGATCTAGCGTATTATAAAAAAATGCTAATGAGTAGCTGTTCTAAGAAAGGAATGTATGTATATAATTTGTACGTATTTTTTCAATATAAGTTTTTTTTATAAATAAATTGAAATGTACACTGTGTCACGACATTTTTAGCCAAATGCGCAACAAAAAGGAAAATAAAAGATAAAGTGTCTGCTAGTCAATGTATGTTTGTTTGTCCCTATACTGTTCTTTAGAGATCTTCATTCAATTAATATTTCAATATTTCAATTTGGTGTAATTACAAACAAAACAGTAATGAAAATTTAAAAATCATGCACAATATAAAATAAATAAAATGAACTGTAACAAGTGTGGTACGGAATTGATATTTCAAAGGCAAAGACTACTAACGTTTAGATAAATAATAAAGTACTTAAAACAATTAAACGTAGGATGATGACTTTTGTTTGATGTATACGAGCTTGTTTTTAGGTGCTTTTAATGTGCTTGTATCCTAAATATTGTTTTGAATAATATATTTTTCTGGACAAATCAAAAAATTAAATCTAGCCCAAAAGTAAGCAAATTATATCCTTTCATTATGGGTGTTAGTCATAAAAATAGGAATTAATTTAATAAACATCCAGACCCAGAAACACTGACTGACATTCTAGATGGGCATTAAAAATATTGTTTAGAATATTATTTAAATCTTTTATTTTTTAGGTTTACATGCATTGTGTATTTTTCATCATTTAAATAATATTACATCATAGGGTTTATATGTGACATGTTGTTAAAAAATAAAATATCCTTTTCATGACAACGTGCGGCGAAGTGAATGGAGGGATCAAAAATCATGAAACTTGTATGACATGTTTTATGGAAAATTTAATTTGTGATAAAGTGAAACTGAATTTTGAGGCTTTCCAAATTGTGATTGAGGAGACAGTTCAAATTACCTCCAGACACTGATGCGTGGTTGTCTAGATAGCTTTTCCTATTGAAAGAAGCAGAAAGAATACACAATAAATATCTATAACATATAAAAATAGCTCTGAATACTTTCCAAGCAAATTCCTAAATTACTTTTGAATGATATATACAAGAAAGTAATTTGAGAAAGAAACAAATCTTAAATGCACTAAAATACTTATCATTATATTTGGTCATGAGTATATTCATAATAAACATCAATATGTTTAATAATACTAAAAAGTTGGGAATTTAATAATTTGTTCTTTTCGGAGACAGGCTAAGACTTTTAGGCCATACTGCTACGTCTTTCGCATTAATAAATTGTTTTTCTTGTTACTTATTTTCAATTCATTTGTTCAGTTTTTATAAAATAGTCATAAGTTGTTATAAACAGTCATGTCAGGGTTTTGAATAAAGCGGTGACCATTTGACGTCAACCAAGAAATACACGAAACACTAATTTCTTCACAAATATTCTACTTGTACACTTTAACTGAACAGAATTGAATAAAATGCCACCTAAACTGGCTTATTTTAAACCTCGGCGGAAAACGAATGGTGTTATAAGTCTGACGTACCGTAATTTTTGAACGAATGGACAGATTTCGATGCAGACATTTCTGGGATAATTCTTGTTATATTGCATACAGTTTTTTTTGGGGGTTATTATTATTTTTTTAATTTTAGAACCATACTCTATATACATAAAGTTCAATAATTACGAAAAAACTGTGACCGTTTTCTTTCTCGAAGACAGCAAAACCATATTTTACTTATTAGAAAATAATGGCTGGTCTGTGNNNAACTTTCTAGTAAATCCATACCAATATAAACGAAATAAAAAATTATGTTTGTTTGTTCGTCCTTTCATATCGCAACGAAGCGATGCTTAGGATTTTTTGATGTAGAGAGATAGAGCGCTGGAAAGACATGGGACATAGGATACTTTTCATTCCGATATCTAAACTTAACTTTAACAATATTTAAACGTGGCAATGGACGATGTCTAGTACATTTTATTTAGGGAGAAAGGGTGATTTCGCAATAGTATAGTACGTTATAGGTAGTATTGTAGTTTATAAGAACTAAATCTACAGACATATGATATTGTCTATCATTATAATACATTAATTAATGGAGAATTAAGAGTATTTTTGTCTATATTTGGCTGTGGTTATATTTTTTCGTTCATCAATAATAGTATGGCGCAGTCGCACTTTATAATTTTAGATGTTTAGCTCTGATATAAGTAGCAAAATCGGGTGGTTTAAAACATATTGTGTAATGTACAAGTGTAGCTTAAAAATACCTTATTTTCTTGTTCTCCTTCTTCTGGCACCACACTGAGGTCATGAAAGGCAACAGCGCGCACAGAGCCGTCTGCGCTCGTGCACTCCGGACATGCGCTGCACACTGAGACGCTGTCCTGCCAAACGATACAGTATTTTACCCTCGTACATATTAAGATCATGAAAAACTATCCTTTTAATAGGTTTCTGAGCCTTGTTTACCTTGTGTCACAACTCACAGTGCAGAGTTACAAAAGCTGTAGTTACGTGTAAATTGTGTAGCTATAGTTTGGTGCAAAGGTATTGTTGTACAAACATGTATGTGGCCGCAACCACTGGTGCCAAAGTAACCACATTTATATCTTGTCTACCGCGTTTGTCGCTGCGACGTGGTGAGCTAGTGGTACGTGTGAATAGTGCCTTAGAAACAATGCGGTACTATTAAAAATATTGTGTAAAAATATAACATATCGTCGGGTGACAAGAAAAACTCACTAAGTACAAAAACTTGAAAATCTTTTTTTCTTCACTAAGTACATCAAAATAATTATATCTTTCCCAAGAAAAAGTCCTTACACGCGTAGGTACATTACTTTACGGAACTTCAAGAAGCAAAAATCACTAAATCCTAAATATTTGATGATCTCGGCAGGTAAAAATTCACTTGTACTTAATGTGTTTTACTTGGCAAAATTAGTGACAAGTTAGATTCTCTTCATTGGCGATTTTTATTTTGACTTGAATAACAATATATGATATTTTGCTTTCTGTTACATTAATATACTTTAGAAGTGACAAAATGGGGTCCATCTTTGAAAATTTTTATTTTAATTTAATATTATTAATATTATAGTTTTATTTTTATACGGTGCGTGAAGTACAAGATAATGATAAAAACTTGCAAATTGTAGTAAGTGTTTAATGTTTACAACTTACTCTGTACATTACAACTGTGTTACATAAATTGTATGTTTGATAATTTCAGAATGACAAGAGATGATTTTTCTATGAATGTACTAAAACCAACTACCTTACAGCAGTTAATATAGTCATCCACTTGAAAAGGTCATTAATAAAGACACACCTTGAAAAATTGCCAGTTACGGAATCTCACTATGTGCGTAATTCCTCAAGAAAACTATAGTTGGAGAGTAACTTATTACCCCAGATATAAACAAGCGACTGATAATTAAAAAAAAGAAATTGGAATTTGAGTTCACTTTACACCATAAGTGACAACAACAATGTAATGAAAGTAAAAAAAAATCCAAAAAAAGGGTGTGCAAATGAAACTTCATTTATTATGTGTTCTTTGATCTTCAGAGTGTGCTACAGCTGCCTTATTCGTATATGCCATAAAATGTCCTTATTTTATTACTCTAGAAAAATTTGTATCTACAATTTCACTATTTATGTAGTACAAGAAGAAACAGTGAGCTGTTTCTCTTGGAATGAGTTCCATGGGAAAAGGGGGAGTAATGAAATAGGCTCAATATTGTATCATTTTCTTAAATCACTATCTCACGTATTGTGTGATGTTCAATTTCGAGGTCTATTGGAGGAAAAGGCTAAAATAGCCTCTAAAAAATTTTGTGTGCTCAGTAAAGTGAGACATTATTTCAAGCCGACCCATCACTGAAAACCATACAAAGTGCGAATTAGGCTTCATAATATGGAGTACTGTTCCCAACTTTGGGCAGGGGTCCACGTAGAGCAACTCGAATTGTCAATGACTGGGCAATTACCAATCGGCTTGATTCCTTGGCGTTGCGTAGAAATGTTACGTCTTTCAGCGTTTTCTATCGCATCTATCATGAGCAGGAATGCACTGAGGAGTTGTTTGGTTTAATTTCAGCCGCTGATTTCTACTTTCGGACATCCCGACAGAGCTTAAAGTATCATGCTCATCATCTTGATGCGTAGCAATCTACAACTATGCGATTCCAAAGACATTTCTTACATGTTCTCGCTCTCGCACACCTTTGTGGAATCAGTTACCGAGGGCGGTCTTTCAAAAGTTTATGACTTAGTAACCTTCAAGAAAAGAGCGTACTCATTATTTAAAGGTCGGCAAAGAATGTGATACTTCTGGTGTTGCTTATGTCCGTGGGTGGCGGTGATCACTTTGCATGAGGTCCATCGGTTCCACGATCACCCACTTGCTCGTTTGCCTGCTTTTGTATGAAAAATTCTTTGAGTCAGGTCTTTCTTCCTTTTTTTTTTAATGTGAACACCTTTTTGGAATGTGATCCCATGCATTCAGCTATTAGATGCAAAGAAATACAAAACTGCTTGCACTAAGAAATATTGGGTTGAAATTTTTAAATCTGCTAGAAGTCCTAAAGATCACAAACATAGAACAAATGGAGCCTACAAAATGCACTTTCTCAAATTTACAGATTTCTTTTATGTCGATGATATTGTAGCATGTAATGATTTGGGATCAGTTTAAGATAAAATGTAAATTATTTCAAAAATGATACCCAGACATAATGTTTTATCAATATGAGCACAACTCTGAATATAACAATATCAATGTTGCTGGTAAAGGTAGAAAAAGAAATAGCTGAGTTGACCTTAACCAGCCTATAAAACTATAATCCTGATATTTGCGGCCAAAATGATCGATATTGTTAAGCTTGCAGATGCTGCATATATACCGGAAGAAGTGATATTGTGGTACAAAAACTTACCATCTACTAAAAAGGCCACCCAAATAGAGCGTTTGCCAGAACCAAACTTTGATGAGGACTTTTCAGAAAATGAATAGAGTTAAAACTGATATCTCTAAACATCTAATTAGATGTATAATTTAGCAATATTGTAATGTTAAATAATTAAAATGTGTAACAATACTTTTGATTGTTAAATTTATTAAAACATGTCATTTGTATCCAGTATCTATTATTTCACTAAGTCCTACTATTTACGTTTTTATTCCCTGGAAAAGCTCACTAAGTGCTTTTTTTGCTAATTTATCCTAAATAAAACATTATTTCTATAAAATTTAAGTAAAGTTACAGAATATATAATATAAGGTATAATAAAACCAAAGCATAAACTTTTTTGTCCCAAAATGAAATTTTGACATTAAAAAATCTGTTGTAATGCTAATTACTCCATTGTTCATATTCGTTACTTAGTGAGTTTTTCTTGTCACCCGACGATATATCCTATTTGTTACGACAAAATCTATGAAGCTACAGAACTTCGTTCAACCTTTCAGTTGGTAAGGGAAAAATTAAAATGTTATTTTTCCTGATTTCCTCACAATCGTATGGGAGAAAAAGTATCCTATATCCGTCTTTTGGTTCTAGGCTGCCTCTCCATCAATTTTCAGCCAAATCGGTTCAGCCGTTTTTGAGTTATAAATAGTGTAACTAACACAACTTTTTTATAAATAGAAGAGTCTAAAAAGAGTAAAGGTCTTCAAATGAACTTTATTCCTCTTAGTATGTTCTTATTATTCTTCTAAATTAAAGTACATTTTATTTATTTGTAATTGAAACAAGATTTATGTTAAGCCTTTGCAGTTG
Organism: Calephelis nemesis; assembly: GCA_002245505.1. Lineage (NCBI taxonomy): Eukaryota > Metazoa > Arthropoda > Insecta > Lepidoptera > Riodinidae > Calephelis > Calephelis nemesis. The sequence continues at coordinate 1,431,301 of NJDD01000819.1, forward strand.
GCTGACTTACTTCCACTCAATGTCGGTTAATGAAAATAGTAAAGAGTACAGGGAAAATGCACTACCTTGCAGTATACCTTATTTCAATAAAAAACGCTATACGTACGTCCGAATGCTCGGGAGAGGACCGTCGCTCGCGTAACATCCTGTCAAGGCGATCATATTCGTAACGAAGGGCTGATATTTCACGTTTTAGCTGTTCATTTTCACGCTTCAACTTTCTTATATCTGACTGACCTGTGAAACGAAACGCAGTTTTTTATTAGGCATAGACATACTTTATCTTATGTCCGGATTCGTTTGTAGAATAGGCCATCTGCCATCCAGCCAGACAGCTCGTAAAAGGCGAGCATAGGCTTACCGTCATGAACACTGCGACATCTGACTAGGTGGTTGAGTTTCGCAGCGACTCGTCTGAATTGATACCACCGCCTTACCTATTCCTGCCGCCAATTCGTCAGTGCTTGTAGTTGTCCTGTTCCGGTTGGGAGAATAAGGTGGTCGGTAAACTTACTTTTGCTCGAGGCCCAACATACCGGTCTCAGGTTGGTTATCAGGATGTCTCTTGGCAGCGTATCATTATATTCAAATAAAATTTGGACCTACCTCTTTCAACTTCTGCATTTATATTGATAGTACGTAACCGCAACTCCTCGTTCTCGTATAGCATGCCCCGAGAGGACTTGCGATCCAATCTGTGGAAATTGTGATAATGTATGTATGTTAAAACTCATTAGGAATAGATAAGGCGGTGCTTAGTCGGCCGAAATGCACAAAACTCTGTTGAATGTTTTAAATAGTGAATAATAGGATCAGCCGCCTCACAACTACAACTTCGCCTTGGGTATCTGAGGGCAATATTTGGGATACTAAAATGAATGACTGCCTTCAATGTTATCCACTAGCTTTAGCTTCAAAATCTTTTCAATATTTGCTGATTCTAAAATACAATAAAATGAATTTAGAATCAGGCGCCTCACAACTGTAGCTTCGCCTTGGGAATTTGAGGCTAATATTTGGGATACCAGAATGAGTGACTGCCTTCAAAACTTGTCCATAGCTTTAATTCAAATTCTTTATTTTATTTGATTGTTCTTTTGATTGTCCTATCTCTTAGATTGATAGCTAAATAAATGTGACGTTTTCCTTTGTTTTTTTACATTCTCTATTGGGCACAGGCACAGATCTAACCCTGAAATCAGCCTTATTATAGGCTCATGCTTGATTCAGTGCATTAATTACTAAATAGTAGTTGTTTACTTCCACGTAAGCAAAGAAAGGCGGATATTAAACCCATCGTTATTATCCGCCGATCACCTCAATAACGACGAAAATGTGATATTGGATGTCTATTAGAGTTGTAGGCATCAGGCATGTCCATCTTGCTAACAAATATTTATCCCCATTCTATTTTATCACTAGAGATAAAGAGTTGATATATTTCGAAAAATAATATGTAGTTAGTTTTGGAGTTTTATTTCATTTTTATGTCTAGACAGTGGAAGCAGGATGTTCTTTCTGCAGAAGAAACTGCATTGGTATAAAAGGCCACACATCAAGTTTAAAAAATGATACTGTTGTTAAAGAATGTGTATGTGGCCTTCTGTACATTGCTACTAAACGAAAACTTACTTCCGATTCGGCTTGACGTTGACATCTTTCCTGCGCGTGCGCAGCATACTCGCTCCCGTCATGCCCGACATCTTGCCGACCTTTAGCCATGCGTCGATTAACTCCTGTAAAATAATTAGTATATAAATTAAAAACTTTATCTTAATTTTAATAGACAAGTTAATATTTTTATTAATTTTATATTACTAAAAAATAAGTTAACATTTTTTTCGTCAGTTATGTGTATGAATACAGATACCAAATATGGCGCAATCTTGAGGTTGGGATATGATTCCTGCACCTCATTACTTTGACTTGAACTCGGATTGTTAAATGAGTTGCTTTACAATGACGCAAAATTCAGCTAATGCAGTCACTTTGATGGCAAAGAATGACAAAGTTAGAAGCATCTTTTTCACACTTTGTAAAAAAACACACGTTTTTCGAAAAACTGTCAACACATGGTTTTGTATTTAAGAATGGCATCTGAGCGTCCCAAGTCGGTAACTTTTTAGCCAATACTTTTGAACTACATAAGGTCTTATTGGACATTGGCTCAGGGTGCAATAGAAAGGGTATTAAGATAATGCTGGGTGTTTCCTTATTTAGTCTTTATAAAAAAAAGTATCTTCACACCCATTCCCCGAAGAGTGAGGCAGAGGCATAAATAGATCATCCACGACTAGCCGAAGACACTTAGTTTCACAAAGTGACAGGTGGCAAGCCTATCGCCCACTGATCAGGAGGCCTACAATAAGCTTTGACAAAACAGTCTTGTAAAAGGAAAGTTTTACTTCTGTCATAAAATATCATTACTTTAGTTCGTACCATGAGCTTTTAAATCAGTCTTGTTTTATTACCGCAATGAACGAATGATTTTGTCAATTACCTGCTACATTCTTTTTTTATTATTCTGCTTCTTTCTTATAAAAATGGCTTCCAATTGTTTTTCACAATATAATTAGCCAGTTACAAGTATAAAACTTACTTAGATACGACACCTTCTGACAGAAAAAGATTCCTTATTTATTAGCATCTACTATTAATTTGTTTTCATTCGATTTGCATTTTTTTAGTTAGTCATTTTCGTCGTCATATTAAGTCTTACTAAGGTCTTAGATAAAGCGGTATTGAGTTTTGTTATAGATGCTATCGCTATAACAACAATAAGAAAATACACGATAGACCAATTTCTTCTATTGTGAATGTATCACTTATTTCTGCATTTGAGCTAAAAAAATAATTGTGCACGAAAAATGAAACCATAAAAAAAGGTTTGTAAACTGTAAAGAACTGTATTGATAACTTATTAAATAATAAAATCATTTCTATCTATCAAATTTAATAAAAATGTTTTTTTTTCGCCAGACTACGTTCTACTACTGCTAAAAAAAAGTCTAAGGTTTTTTGTCAGCGTCCTCCGTATAGAAAACTGGCCTGCACTAAATTGTTATCGTCAATTTTCTGATATTAATGTTTGATTGATAGTCTAATCCTACATTTATCAACGAAAATCGAATCACAATAACAATTTCATGTTTTATTTTCGATTTTTTAATGGCAATTCCTCAAACAATATTCAATCCGCTATCAAATATTAACTTTTTTAAGATCGCTAATTATGACATAAAAACATTACCGCTTGCTCATTGCTCGCTCGTCAGAATTGACGTTATGGTACGAATTGAATGAATGATACGTCACAAAACTGCCATCTTACATCTAACAGTACTGTAAAACTA
>NJDD01000820.1:4768-29657 GCA_002245505.1 Calephelis nemesis
GCCCATATCCCCTAAGAAGTAGGCAGAGGCACAACCAGGGCACCCACGACTAGCCGAAGACCCTAAGTCCCATAATGTGATAGGTGGCAAGCCTGTCGCCAACCGGGCACGTTTCCAATCCCGACCAACAATTTGTTTTTTTTATTAGAAAATTGGAAGAATCCAATATTCTTTTTGTTGGCCGACCCGGGATTCGAACCCGAGACCTCATGCAGTCAAGTCCAACACCCGGACCGCTCGACCACAGAGGCACAGAAAAAATATCTAGAAGCGTAAAAATTTATAGCAGAACACATTATTGGATGTTTTTATCCGTTTGTCTTATTCTAGCCGCTACTCCACTGAAACGATGAAAAGGAATCATAACTGCTCAATGATACAAAGAAATGGGATAAATTTAACTCTCACATAAACTCGCAATTCAATTTTATTATTATCATCCTCCGCCTCGTTAGTCTAGTGGCTAGCGTACACGCCTATCTACATCGACCAACCGCGAGGCTCGGTTTCGATTCTCGACGGGGGCAGGCGTTTGTGTGATGAACGTTTGGATATCTGCATTTCCGGGTCTGGGTGTTTATTAAATTTATTCTGGTATCTATTTAAGTATCTCTATGTATTAGTATCGTTGACTAACACCCATAACACAAGCATATAATTTGCTTACTTTTTGGTTAGATTCAATTTGTGTGATTTGTCCAGGGATATATATATATCATTTGATTCAAATTCATTAATTGTCCAGATTTTGTTTTCCGAGTCATAAGTTTTAAAGTTCAAAAATTCAAGATACAACAAATCACATTATAAATGGTCCAACTAAACTTAATAACTCACTAATGGAATGTTATGTAAACCGTTATTATAAATCTCCATACTATCGCCCATACCTACTAAAGTTATGAATGTTAAAGTTTGTCTGCATAATGAAGAAGAAGAAGTAGTAGTAGTATCTTCACGCCCATATCCCCGAAGAGGTAGGCAGAGGCACAACCAGGGCACCCACGACTAGCCGAAGATACTAAGTCCCATAATGTGATAGGTGGCAAGCCTATCGCCAACCGGGCACGTTTCCAATCCCAATAAATCCCAATCTGCATAATGATTTCACAAAATTTGGCTTAGACTAACTAGAAGATCCGAGATCAAACATAGAGATATTCAAACTGTTATTAGACTATTAACGTGAGGCAGTAGAAATTTACTGGACCGGCTAGTTATTGTATAAAATTAAAATTGCATACATAACTTAGTGTATTCAAAACATATAGAAATACTAGCTGCGCCCCGCGGTTTCACCCGCGTAAGTCCCAATCCCGCGGGAACTCCGGGATAAAAAGTAGCCTATATGTTATTCTGGGTCTTCAGCTACCTACATACCAAATTTCATCGTAATCGGCTTTGTAGTTTTTGCGTGAAAGAGTAACAAACATCCATACATCCATACATACAAACTTTCGCATTTATAATATTAATAGGATTAAAATAAGGATATAGGAGAAAACAGTGAACTTACTATCGGGAACGAACCATTTCGATCCCACTATCTCTTGAGAATTGGGGTTGATCGCCGAAACGATGTAAAACGCCGCCAAGTAATGGAAGTCCAGGAAGGCAAACGTGAATGAGTTCCACTGATCTGCCAGCCAGAAATCGGCGAACAGCACTGGCATAAACGGCGCCGCTAGAATACGACCCTGAAAGTAAAATGATAGAATTGTATTTTTAATTAACCAAATTAAAATTGAACAAAACTTTTGTTAACAATATTAAAATAGCCAAGGTGCTATGATCGCTTCTGTGGTTTAACAGTCCGGCGTTGGACTTGACTACTTGAGGTCCCCGGGTCGGGCAACAAAAAGATTAGAAAATGTATATTTTCTAATCGCTAGGTGCACATAGAGTGGTGCAGCCGAGTGTTAATGGGCCCGGGTGCACTGGTTGGTGGACACTCACGCCGAGGGGCGGGGTCGACCCCCTGCTTCCCCCAGCAGGGGGGTTTTCGTAGACACGCGTATGTCAAAAATTTGTTACAAAGTTTCACATATCTAATCCCGGGCAACATTATTTTGATTAGAAAATATACATTTTCTAATCAAAATAATGTTGCCCGGGATTAGATATGTGCCCGGTTGGCGATAGACTTGCCACCATATATGCCACTATGCCAGAAATAAAGTTTCTTCAGGAACTCTGAAGAAACTTTGTAACAAATTTTTGACATACGCGTGTCTACGAAAACCCCCCTGCTGGGGGAAGCAGGGGGTCGACCCCGCCCCTCGGCGTGAGTGTCCACCAACCAGTGCACCCGGGCCCATTAACACTCGGCTGCACCACTCTATGTGCACCTAGCGACTTGGACAAGCTGTGCAAGATGATGAAGATCGCGGAGATACGGAAGGACGTCTCCGCACAGTTCCAGGGCGCGTTGCTGCTGGGGGACGTCACCGAGAGGATACGGCTGCTCAAGAATGCTGGACAAGTCAGTTGTATTTATATATACTACTGGTCGCCCATTGGTCGAAATTTGACCATTACAAATATCAATTATAAGTTATTCAATTATTATTTTTTTGATAGGAACGCCACGTTCATTTATTAAGTTTAACTTCTTTGTTTCCAAACTTTATGAATATAGTTATAACTTAAGAATAACATTAAAATCCCCATTATTAGAATACACATACTCACACTCATATACGTATACGTGTACGCACGTGCACACAATGTACCATTTCATAAAATGTTGTTAATGTCTAGAAATACATTGTTTTTTTATGATAATGGATGGCAAACAAGCAGACGAATTTCCTGATAGTAAGAAATTCAAGTCGCCTAGACACCAAAGGTGGTAACAGTGCGTTGCCAACCTGTGGCCGGGATCTTACGCCTAGAGCAAAGGAAATTCACCGGCCACATTACCTTCCGAACCGGAACAAGTCAACGGCAAGCATTGACGTTATGGCGGCAGGAATAGGTAAGGCGGACATACCAATCCGGATTAGTCGCTGCGAAACTCTACCACCTAATAGGATGTCACGGTGTTAATGTCGGTAAGCCTATACTCGCCTTTTACGAGCTGCCTGGCAGAAAGGCAGATGGTCTATTCTGCAAAGAAACCCGGATCAATACGGGAAATACACCCGCTCAGGCCTTCCAACATATATATGAGAATGGGAGGTAAGGATGAGTATGGCAACACTAGATATATTATTACTTGCTATAACACAAATCGAGTTTTCGAGAGAAATCGAGAGAAAAAATGATCGCATTTTTTTCTTAATTATTGAATTTTCTTTAATTTTGTACAAATTTATCAAAATGCAAAAGTGAAGTACTCGAGAATAAATTATTTATCGTTTATTTCATCATTGCCATCGAATTTCACTCAAAGAGATTGAGTAAGGAGGCCACCACTAGACCTTGACCTGACTTTTTATGACAAATGTAAAATAATTCAAGTCCGACATTAATGAATCGGACAACTTGATGCAAACTGAAACTGGACCAATGGAAAATGTTAACTTCCATGCCGAAATCTAAAAAAAAACTTACACATATTTTTAGGAACCAAAACCTGGCTTCATGTCGGAAAACCTTCAAGGGGTTCATCAGGAAGACCAGCATTATTATTACAAGTGCCAGCGGATTCACAAAAGGCGGAATGCTCAAACTCTCACTGTATATGAAACTCAATATACTAAGCGCCCAAACCACACCAAATATTGCGGCCAGTTCCATCAAATGTTGCTCAGAGAGGTGCTTTCTCGGATCCAATTCAAATATTAGCACGTGGTTCACTCCGGATGAACGCCAGCCATATACATTTATTCCTATCAAGAAGATGAATTCCACCAAAAGAAATGGGCCTCGGTACAGTTTCACTGCTTTTATAAAATTATCCGTGGATCCTTCGTGGAATAAAGCTGAAACAAAAGTAATATACAGTTTAGACAGCGACTAAGCAGGCTATCCGATTTTACGGTGTTGGACGAAAGACTACAAAATAATTTTCTAATAGTAAGAAACACGTCGCCTATTACTTAAGGTAATAATGATGTTTGACGACAAACATTGGCTAGTCTGTAGGACATACAATGATTTATTGAAGCACACAGTAAGTTTCTCGTCGGCTACTGCAGTACGCTTCATTAGTAATTTAGTGCATGATTTAGTTTTTAGTTTTAGTTTTACCCCAAATTAATTCGATTGGTACGTAGCTAGTTTTATCATAATCATATAATCCTCCTTTGCAAGTCTACAGTTAGTACCTTATAGGAATGCGACATTGACAAGCAGCGACGATAGCCGATGGGTCCCCCGTGTTGGTCCGGGCTCCTTTGTAGAATAAACCATCTGCCTTCCTGTGCCAGGCAGCTTAAAAAGCGAGCATAGGCTTGCCGTCACTAACACCGTGACATCTAACTAGGTGGTAGAGTTTCGCAGCGACTCACCCGGATTGGTACCACCGCCTTACCTATTCCTGCCGCCATAACGTCATGACGTGTTCCGGTTCGGAGGGTAAGGTAAGCCGGTAAACTTACTTTTGCTCGAGGCCTAACATCCCGGCTTGTGGTTGGCAACGCACCATTACCACCTTTGGTGTCTCTAGGCGGCGGGAATTTCTTACCATCAGGAAATCCGTCTGCTTGTTTGCCTTCCAATGTCATAAAAAAAAACACTCTACTTATACCGAACACGAATCAGAATACGAGCTGAGTGCTGATTTGTAAATGCGCCAAATTACACGTGACATTGGTTTGTTATAATTATGCATGACATCTTTCTCATTTTCTATTTTGTAGTTAGTTACTTTTATTTTCAAACCAATTGTATTTAATATAGAAAAAAAATAAGAATTAATGACGTAAATCTATCTCACTAAAACCATATGTTTATTTCCATACAAGTAAAGCCTCAGGGTCGTACGTAGACGTCAAAGCTCGATACATCAGATAAGATTTAGTTAAATACCAGCTGTTGTAATAAAAGTTATTTCAGCACAAGGACCAGTTGAGATATCTATGTACTAACACATTTCCTTCGCCAAGGTCTAATTTATATCTATGCTAAAATTCATTACAATAGTTTCAGCCATTTTCACGCAAAAACGGAATATTCACACATTTTTATTTTTAATTTTAGTAGATATTAGTCTACAGAAATACTGGCTGGATATACCGGAACACGATCGTGTTTTTTTTTGTTGTTAACAACCATCTACCGACGCTCACTTCTTTAACGAGCCGCTAGCCAGAAATGCCGATGGATGACAGGACAGACTCTACACACACAAGGGGACCTGGACATAGTCGGAGAATTGGTGGGAAGACCGTCTTTCTATATCATTTAGGTTTTTAAAGTATCTAATGTTTTACATATTCTTTGTCAAAATATCAAATTTTTATTTATTTTTCGAACGGCTAAAAAATGGAAATTTCTGCCTAAGATTTTTTAAGCATTATAAATTAAGCGTTTTAAAGAAAGAAACAATAGGCACCTTCTTAGCATAATTTCACTTTTGTGGCTCCAAGAAGGGGTTCTTCACATGTCGTCAGGATTCTTTATAGAAGAAACAGACATACAAGAGAGTGGGCTACCAGGTAACTGGGGTACCGAGGTGAAGTAAGGACCATCATTATAAGCTGTCAGTAATAAAAAAGTTCATAACTTCTTTATTTTTAGGTCACAATAAAGAGTTACTATTGAATTATTAAACTACTAGCTGCGCCCCGCGGTTTCACCCGCGTAAGTCCCAATCCCGCGGGAACTCCGGGATAAAAAGTAGCCTATATGTTATTCTGGGTCTTCAGCTACCTATATACCAAATTTCATCGTATTCGGCTTTGTAGTTTTTGCGTGAAAGAGTAACAAACATCCATACATACAAACTTTCGCATTTATAATATTAATAGGATAATGCAGAATAATAACTAAGGTATTTGTGCTGACCACATAAGAGATAAGGAAAATTTAAGTATGGTGTTTGTATAGAATGTTTATCATAAACTAACACTAAACGTGGACTGAACCAACAGAACCTTGCATTGTTATAAATATTCTTCCTTGAAACATGTACAATATTTAACATTGGATATTCTGTGCCATATTTCAAAGAGTGGATTATTCATATAGCAAGTCTTACATACAGCCTTTTAAGATAACATTGATAGTAATAAAGATTTGCTACATACACTAAGCTATTAAATATTTTTTTATGACACAAGATACCTAGATGTTATACAGATTTAATGTTTTAGGTCTAAGCCATTTTTGACATTAATTTTGACTTTTAAAAATCGCGACGTGGTAATGAAATGTAAGTCGGTTTTTAACCATTGAACCGAAACACGATTTTTGACAAGGAACCGACGTTATGGCGATAAGATATAGGCAGAGTATCACGGTGTTAGTGAATAATAAAATTATATTCGCGTCTGACAAACTGGGTACTAGTAAAAGAGTTGGTAACCCTTCTTCTATAAAAAGCCCGGGATGAATAAAGTTGATTTTTTTTCTGATCCTGATTTTAAAAATAATTATTTGTTTTCAAAGAGTTCATGAAAAATATTTCATTTTATAGTATAAAACGGCAAACAAGCACGCGGCTCTCCTGATGGTAGGTAAGTGACAACCGCGGCGTTTAGACACCACAGATGTTATAGGTGCATCGCTGTCCTGTGGTCGGCGTGTTAAATCTAATGTGGAAGTTACCTAACCTTTCGGATCGGAACATGACAACGTCATTATGAAGGCAGAAATAAGTAACGTGATGGATCTCGAAGCGGGCAAGTTGCTGCACAGAAGTCTTACACCAACGGTCTTGTTGGTACTAACCCATGTAACTTAGAATCGCCTCTTACGAGCTGCATAGCAGGGAAGCAGATGGTTTATTCTTCACGGAGGAAAAGGACAAACACGGGGAAAAATATTTGAAGCGCAGACGTAGATTTTCACGATTTTATATGTAAAATCGATATTGCAGTTCAGTACCTACATCACGAAATGTCAAAATGTAGTTTTGATTGATTTTTATACATTTTTCGAAGCACTTTTCTGAATTTTTAACATATTTTAAACGTCTTACATAAAATAATCAAAAAGCAAAAGAGATATTCTCTTGCTACCAATTTTAATACCCTGTCTACATAAGAGATGAACGAAGCAAAGTTTTGTTGTTTTAACACATTTTTACAAATTACACAAATTGAATCTAACCCTGAGCCAGCAAATTATATGGTCCTGTTATGGGTGTGGTGGAGATACTAATGCTTAAAAATACTTAAATAGCAACTGGAATGAATGTAATAGCCAGACCCGAAAATGCAGAGGTCTAGACGTTCATAGCACAGCACATCATAAGCCACGAAGATGTGATTGAATAACAAGATATTATATAAACATCTTCACAAACTTAATTTTTTTTGTATATGTTAATGGCAGTTGTTCCCTTGGTTTCTTTTACGTATGAAAAAAAATAGCACTTCTGCTAGTTAAAATATCTGATAAAATGTAGCCTGTTTCCTCTCTCTAAGATCTAAATTATTTGTGTTAATAGTCTTAGGATCGATTAAGCCGCCTTAACAATAAACGGAATATGCACACATATTTTGGCATTTATAATATTAGAGTACCTAACCCAGGTATTCCTTAATAGGATACTCGAAAATTCACTTACCCGACAGAACAACAGAAATACCCAGTACAATAAAAGAACCAGAAAACAATCCAACTTTAAATGTAGTCCAGGGACTCTGTTGTTCCCCGAGCGGCGGAACTCTGAGCTTCTTCATTGCCTTCTGTCGATCACCACCCTCCAGATCATTGGTGACGGTTGCCTCTGTATCACTTATTAACCTATCAATGTCTTTGTTTGTGTAAAAATTTGAAGTTTCCACGTGTTCGGCACGCCATTGAGCACCATTACTTACATTTAATAACTGGAAACAAAAAAGACATTAATTATTTTGATCTTTTGTTTATGTTATTTTTTAATCTAATTCCCCTCTCTTTAATCAGTATTTTATAAAATGTTTATCTCAATAGTTATGTAGTTTCTTAAAAGAAAACAACTGTAACAAAGCGATCAGTTCCAAATTATTCTTGATTTATAAAATAGTAGATTTACAAAAACCAACTTGTTAAAATAAAATTTCACAAACCTTATCATGTTTTTTCAATATTTTCCTAAAACCAGTATAATTTAAATTTTGATAATTCTGTAACAATATAAGGCTGAGATAGAATTCACTGAAGGCCAACTTAAGCTCTTGGACTTTTCTTCTTGGTATTAGCTTTTTACTATCACCCCCACTTTTAGGCTTTATGGTGTCAAAATGAGTTTTCAACTCACTTTGCAACGTAGCATATTTACGAGTTGCTTCTGCTAGTTTTTCTGTAAAAAAAATTATAGTTAAAATATTTTACAGATTTTAATTTCTAGTTTTTTAATTTAGTTTGTAAGTTTTTTGCAACTATAAACATGTTTATGCTATAAGTAGTTTTTGCAATAAAAAGGCACAAAAGGCAATTTTTTACGTATACATAACAATGCTATTACAAACTAATTTTGAGCACATATGTTTCACTTCACTGGGTAAATTAAACCCAAACAGATCTATAAGTCTGTCTTCGAACAAAACTTATATTCTATTTAGACAAGCCTCATGGTCTTAGATTTTTAGGAATGGTAAAAATAGAAGGTTCAATTTAATTAAAACATGATAAACTATACGATTTGATAACATTTTAACATATTCCATTACATACAAAAGAAACATATTTTAATGTCCATCCCCAAAAATAAATTTCTGAAAACAGTTATTATTTTGTCTCCTAAAAAGTGTAGATATTGCGTAATAGCCTATAGTTTGAAGCCCATGATAATATGTACAAACATGTCTATACTAATATTAGAAAGAGGAAAACTTTGTTTGTTTGTTTGGTTGTAATGAATAGGCTCAAAAACTGCTGGACCGATTTTAAAAATTCTTTCACCATTCGAAAGTTACATTATCCACGAGTAACATTGGCTTTGTTTCATCCAAATTGGTATAGTAGAAGCCAATGAAACTGCTAGTGTTTTATAAAGATACAACATAATTTAACTTTCGCCAAGTGGTTAGATAACATAATATTGTTGTGTGCTACCTAGGTGATTAATTGTAATATGCGAATTTCTAAGTATAAATATTACGCACACATAGGCTCATATTACCTGAATAAAAGGTATTGATTTTCTTCAATTCCTGGTCACAGTAGTGGAAAAATGTTTCATCAAAATTAGCAAAATGACGAGATAGCACTTCTGGTTCAACATTTTCTGCAGATGGAGCCTCTTCTACAGCAGTATAAAGCATGGCTTTCATTTCCTGCCAAAGTACATTGATTTTTTACAAACTATAATTAGAAGAATAAATATCAAAGAGACACTGGAACAGTTGCTGCTAAAACACAGAGTTCATGAAGACAAATGTGGAACACATAAAGATATCTTACAACTTGTTCTGACTCCTAGTTCGATGTTATCATGCCTTTCAACAAATGGAGGGAGTTTTGTTTCCATTCATTAATGGTGTGTGTGTTATATGAATTAAATCACATTAAAGTCACCACACTCAGTGCCGTCAACTTAACCTGGGTTCGCCTCTAACAAGCTGCCTGGCAGAAAGGCAGATTGTCTTATCTACTCAGCGGACCCGGTCCAATGAGTAGATAAAGTAGAATGCACTAGGCTCTCTGCCTACTCCATAAGGGGACTTGGTGTGAAAATATGTATGGATTTTTTTTTACAATCAGTTTATATTGTTTAACTTTTTATCTAAAATTAAAATTAACATTGTCTTCCATTTAGAAGTGTCCTAGTAACTTGGTCAATTTTTATTTTATGTGAGAAGTCAACAATCGAGCAAAACAACCGTGGACTCCATGATGTTATAGGTGAAATGATATAGGTGGAAATTTTAGGCCAATTGTGCAAGTATACTGGCTATACTACCCTCCAGGCTGAAACACCATTATTATGGTTGCAATAGGTAAGGCGGTAAGTTTCTACCCAGGCAAGTTGAAGCACAACACTGCACTATCTGTGGTCTTGTTGGTGATGAGCCGTTTTACCTATGTTCACTCCTTTAAGCTGACTAGTAGGGAGCCAAACGATTTATTCTACTAAGAGGATCCGGACCAACCCAGCAATAAAATTTGGAAACCTCAACATGTTACACCTGTTATGAAAATGACTTCTGAGTATAAAAATATTATTTTGTATCTACCTAGTGGTATTGTTAATAAGGAGAAGCGTAGGAAAATGCATAATGACGTATAGTATAATTTATTAAGGTAAATGTCAAGATTAAATAAAACAAGAAGTAATCCAAAAAATTGATAGCCTTGACCTTAGGGTTCAATAAAAAATGTATTGTCTAAATCTGCATTAATGGCACAATCATAAATCAAAGAAATCATGTGACCATAGTGCTTGTATACATTTGCCTATTGCATATAAGACTAAAATTAAGTTTTAAATTGTTATCAGTGATTGTTTAATATAACAAACTACCTACATTAAATTATGTTTATACACATGTCGTTCCCATGGACTAGAAATTTAAAGTATTTATCTTTCAGATAAGATAAGAGTTCTTTACCTCGTAATTTATATACTGTTTCCGCCATTCTGGAGTTATGTGGGCACTCAAATGTTCCGCAAACTTCATTTTTCAGTCATGGAACGTCCGTTCCCCATAAAATATCAACTAGAACTGTGAAATCTCAGTATAATCTAACAAAAATTTCAAAGCCACTCAGTAACCTTCGAATCGTTAAGATTATTAAATTCAATAAATACACATTACACACGATAACTAATATTTTATACTGGAATGTTTTTTCATTATATTACAGATTTTGTGGAAATTCACGTATTTTACAAAAGTTCATTATTTATAAACTTTAATTTTTCCTACAAAATAGCAATCAAACTTAGCAGTCAAGAGCCAACTGTCAGATTCATAGCTGTCAACTCTGTCAAGTGCAGTGTTGTTATCGAAAAAATCTGGGTTGCCGTATGTGACATTCCGATTTGCCGTATTTTAAGGAAAAAGTAAGAAATTGCCGTATATATTTAAAAAATATTTATTTCTCATTTGTTTCTTCTCCAAAAAGGTTTCTTATCGTTTGTATAACTTCATATTCATGTTTAGCTTCTGTATAATTTTCCTTGCTTCTCATTTTGTCACTTCAGTTTTGACATTTTAACGTCACAAACGGATACGGTGCATTTTGTTCTGTATATATCATCATTAACCGGAGCAATCCAATCTTTTGAAAAAATCGACACTTTGCAATTTTTTTTGTTATGTTTAATCAATCAATCAAATCAAAATGAACTTTATGAAATATTTCAGCTATTCAACACTTAGATCAGTGTCAAATTTAATTGATGTTACCCTTTAAAAATAAAAGGTAGGGACACAAGAATTCTCATTGGCTCAATTATCTTAAAATTGCTTTGTATGTATTTAATACAGCAAGAAATGTTTATCGACCAACAATTAATTTCACTATGAGGAATCTATAAAGCAGCGTTGTTCTCGTTGCTATTTTGCTAATTAACCTGTATAATTCTCCATCATTCCACCCATGTTAAAAGAATCTAAAGATTGTAAGGTGATATTAATCAAAAATATTTGAGCTCATACTGTTTCATAGATTACATTTTAATTCTGACATCAACTTTTATTGAGAAATAAACATTGCCTGTAGACAACAAAATCAAAAAGAAACAGAATAATACATGCCACAAACTAGTTAAAAATATTACTAGAGTATCTTCACGCCCATATCCCCAAAGCGGTAGGCAGAAGCACAACCAAGGCACCCAAGACTAGCCGAAGACACTAAGTCCCACAATGTGATAGGTGGCAAGCCTATCGCCAACCGGTCACATTTCCAATCCCGACCAACATTTTTTTTATTAGAAAATTGGAAAAATTCAATTTTCGTTTTTGGTTGGCCGACCCGGGACCTTATGCAGTCAAGTCCAACACTCGGACCGCTAGACCACAGAGGCGATAGATAATACTATTTAATAGCAAACTTGACTACGTAATAAGCATTGCCAAGCCTCTTTATAACTTCAGCTTTTATAAACGGAATACATCAGTGGGCAGCAAGGGTATATAGCACATCAGTTCGAGCATTTGCACGACATAGCAAAAAAATGATTAGGTAAAACAAAACTTCTTTGTAACATACATATAATTTTATTAACTTTTTGCCATTTCTTTTTGTTCCACTTGCATAACAGGAAAAAGATTTTGATTAATATTTTCTGGTATGACTCTTGCTACCTTTCTTGGTTCCTTTACTAATGTTTTTGGACATTGCATTTCTGCCCAACTTATGGGTACCATGCTTACACCTTGAGGAGACCCTTCAGCTGTTGCTATTACAACACCAAGTTCATTTTCACCTGTAGAAAGGTGGTACCAATGAATTTCTGTCATTGGAAGCTTAGTATTTATTAAGGAAATTGATTTGATTCAGTATAAGGTAAAAATGTGAAATATGCTGATCGACATTCCTTGAAATAATTTTATGGAAATATGCATTTATTCTTGCACAAATATAAAATTTTCAAACTTTTGATTTAACAATTAATAAAAGAATTAGTGTTTTTTTGGCAAATTGCTAATCAATGAATAATATTATGGCAAAAACTAAAGATAAATTGCATGACAGTTTTAAAAAGGATACAACTCTTGCTAAAATCACATCCCCAGGCCTAAAACATTTGTAAGGATCTATCCTATCCTTATCTGTTATTTTAATGTCTTCTTTCTTCAATATTCCTTTATATGGTCTAGCAAGAACTGATGGACCAACACAAAGTATCATACACTGAACTTGCCTGGAGTTTACAACTGATACTTTTGCAGTTACTATATCTCCAGCTTTTGGAAGTACACTTGGTGTTCTTGGACTCTCAACTGACATAATTGTTGCCTGTAAATAGGGTACATAATGAGCCAAAACAATATCATTTTTTAAACTATCATTTTACTTCTTCGGAAAATTAAATAAACTGGAGAATTTTTACACTAAGACAGCACAGATGGACACTTCCAAACTTCTTTAAATAAAATAGGTATACAGTGATAGATGTAATATTCTCTTGGTCTAAAATTTATTTTTGCGGACAAACCCAATGTTCTTTGGTTAGCTTTTTTTAAAAAGAAACAAATAAAAAATTTATAAAAGTTTAAAACAAAGCCGCTTTCCGCTCTGTCTCTATGTATGATTAGGACTTTAAAACTACGTTACGGTTTATAATAGTTTTGTAATAGACAGAGTGATTCAAGAGGAAGGTTTGTGTTAGTTATCACAGAAGTTTGTCTATCCATGCGAAGTTGGAATGGGCTGCTAATGTAAAACACAAAAATAAGTACAAACATTAGTTTTGGGGTCTTTTTCAGTTTTTAATACTCCCGCCAATGTAGCATAAATATAACCTCCAAGTTCATAAGTTCCTGGCCCTGAGATGTGGTCATTAGACGATAAACTTAACCTCATGCCAGGAATACAAATTTTGCCAATTTCCTCTATGTCTTCTTTCAAATTTTTTGTTGACATTTTTTAACAAAAACTTTTAATTTTTTCAAAAACAAACAAAATAAATTACTGAAAAGAAATCAAAAAACTTCGATTTCAAGACATCTGACATTTAGTTGTTGTTGTTTTTCGTTGTTTTTTTTTAGGTTAATTTGCCCCTTTCTGGAGCCGGCTAAGACCTTTCGGCCATGCTGCCAAGTCTTCCGTAATAATAAATTCTTTTTCGTATTAAAATTTTAAAGTAATTTTTTCAGTTTCTGAACATATTAGACAATATCATTAATATGGGGAAAGACTTCCTCTTTTTACAAGTCAATTCCTTCACTTAGACAAAGGTTATTAGAGTCCAAAATCATCTTCTTTCATGTTGGCGTAAAAATTTCTACGACAGCGCAAAAAGTATTTTTATTATTATTTTTTTACCTCTATATTTTATACTAGTCTTATATTATGTAATAAGCCCATATCTTAATATTTCATGTCTTTTTCTAAATTCGTCTTCTATTTTCTTTCTTGATCAGGCCTCTGCCTCTTCTGTCGTGATAAAACACTACAATAGTCTTTCACTAGTATAGTTTATTGACCAAATCACATTTACACACAATTAAATAATATTTACACTTTATTTAATTTACAAATTGTACATTTTTACATTATATTACACATTTTTAGTTTAATGATTGGAGGGAACCCTCGAAAAGCGCGCCTTCCCCCTCCGACCGTTCCCGCCAACTCTGTTGTTTTTTAATTTTATCCCAGTCGGGGAAAGGCAAAGTTTCTGAGCCCATACAGCCACGTCTTCCGTATTAATAAATCTTTTCTTGTTTTAAATTTTCAATTCATGTCTTCCGTATAAATTCTTTGTTTCAGTCATTAGTAACTATTTAGCAAAGTCATGTCAAAGTCTTGAGTAAAGCGGTGGTTTCGTTAAACAAGCTCGTCTATGAGATTTGGCGGCAGCGAGGAAATTCACGATACACTAATTTCTTCATGATTATTTCATTTGTGCAATTTCACTGAACAAAATTAAACTAATTCCCACCTAAATTAACCAATTTTACTCATATTTTACACTAAATTCAATAATTGTGAAAAAAATACGACCATCATCATTCACGATGGCGCCAAAAAACCTCTCAAGACATTTAGATTTTAGGTGACATTTAGTGATTCGCAAAAGCCAAAAAGCATCAAAACCGGATAGTATCGATACTTGCGTTTCGATGCAAACTGGCAAGTTTTTGTGTAATTAGTAATCGATACGTTTTTAAATAAAGACTCAAACCATATAAAATATAAACTAAATATATACATATATAGTTATTAACTATAAAATTTAAATTAAAACTATAACTATAAAATTACTTTCGCAAACATTAAATTATTTCAAATTTTAAGGAGAAACAATTTTCAATACAAATTCCAAATGAATATTTGGAAAGATTTTATTTTAACGCCTTGAAGTCGTGTTGAAATACTCACAGCCGTACTTAAAGACTTTATTTTTGTGTACAGAATAGCGACATAGTTCAACTGATTAACACATAATCGTAAGTCGTAAGTCTCAGATCAGACTTTAGAAAAAATTTGAGATTTCGATACCCAACCGGATTTTTCTGTTGACGTTATTGATTTACTAGTTTGCAGTAAGCTTTTTCATTTTTAAACTTTATTTGGCATTTTCAAATAAGTAAGTTATTTTTTTAAGAAGTAATATAAGGCATAATTCACTCTTAGCTGAAGAAAATAAGTCTTACAATGCCATAGGTGGCAGGCCTATCACCAACCGGGCACATATCCAGTCCTGGGAAATATTGTTTTTATTAGAAAATTAAAGAAACCAAATGCCTTTTTATTGCCCGGCCCAGGCATCGAACCCGTGACCTCGTAAAATCAACCAACACCAGATCTCTAAACAATAAAGGCGATCAGTTATTGCAAAAAGTCGACTAAAATAAAAAAAATAAAGTTACCAATAGAATAACTATAATTAATTATAACTCAAAAAGCGCAGACCCAATTGTCACAGATTGGGCTCACAAAGTTATGTGTGATCTAAATTATATTCAAAGAACAATTATACACATCGACTGTATATCTCCTCTGTTTTTTCATCTCAAGAAAATCTTCTACGGTTTTTTTATTAAAAATTATTTTTTTTTTTAAATTCTGTGCTACGGCATACCGGAGAGATGTGGTAAAAAAACTTAATTGACCGCATACAAAACAGTAAGATCCTAGAATGAGTGGGATTGAAAGAAAGTGTTGGTGTAAAAATGAGAAAGGTCACGAAAGACATGAAAGATTACACGTTGACATTCTTCGATCAGATCGCGAGCCGAACCTCCAAAACCGGCGTGTTTGTATGAAATGTGATGGAAGCGAGACAGGTTTGTCAGGATCTTGAGGTTTTACACTCGATACTCTCTACTCTCAGTTAGCCCTCCTTTATTACGTTATCACTTCAAAGATTGAAGTGATAACGTAATAAAGAAGGGCTAACTGAGCTGACTGAACTGGGCTTGAAAAGATGTAACATCTAACCCAATAGGTATTGAACGTTAAATCAAAAATTTCCTTTTTATCTTTAGTTTCAAAGCCCTGATGATGTTGTAAACAGTGAAACCGGTTGGCTAGAAAGTAACAGAAAGTGTTAAATAAAGTATACAGTGGATAAGTACAAGTGTCAACTCCAAACAACGTGTATACTTCAAAGATTAATGAAAATAGTACTCTATGTCAAGTTGTTATTACTGATTACTTTTAATTTGATACGACATTTTTTTTAATTATCGATACTTTTGATGAGATACTTGGTATTGAGTAAGTATCAATAGCTACTTTAAATATTTGCAGTTGACTATAGAATATGTTGTCATTTTTTAAAGACTGTAAGCAGTATTGCCAAAACGATTTTAAAAAACGCCAATTTTTATGTGTATTCATTCTTTTCTCCCTTTGAGTATTAAAGCAACAGGCTTTGAGTGTTAAACCAACAGGAGACGACACACGAGCTAATTCATATTACAAAAATCTGTCACTTTTAAGGGAGGCACCGGCACTGAACATTTTAAAATTCAATCGTAATTACTATTGCAAATTCAATATTGTTGAGATGCACGCACACAGTGACGATATTGGACACTAGCTTGAAATATACGCACACAATCACATTCTGTCGTATAGCGACGTCAGTCACTACAGAAATATTTGAGCCAAATGAACATCAAAATAATGCTTAACACGTCTTAATACTTATCAATATTATCGAGTTGTTGATGATTTTTCGATCAGACGTTTTTTCTTTGTTTTAGAATCATGAAACAACTATTTTTATCATCTCGTGTTGCTATTTTAATGAACTAAACAGTAAAATTATAATTCGTAAACCATAGAAATGTAAGCAATGTTTTGTTTGTTCTCATTCCATTGGTATCTTTAACTTGAAACACTGTCACTTGATTTTGGCACTAGCACTTTGTGAAATTTACACAATATTACACTAATTCATATGGCTTTGTCCTTTTCAGCCTTCTCGTTGTACCTGTGATATCGAGGAGCTGGATTGCCTCGATGTTCACATAATGGCGAAGTCTATGGTGATGAGCTTCTGCACTTTTTTTTATGACGTCACTGACAAACTGCACTTTGAGATCCCGATGGAGGTCATCATTCTTATGTACCAGGGTGTATTTGCAATATTTATAAGCACTTTGTTTTGAAACCTTTGTATACACTGTATATTGGTATTTTTGGTACATTTCCATAACTGTATACCATAAGTCCATATCGGTCTTAGGACTTGTTTATATATCAATACTTTGTTTTGGATTGTTAATTTCGAATGTCTGCCAATAAGCCAACACCTATTTCTATAACGTATGCCTAACTCTTCTCGTTTCTTTTTTACACGTGCTTTCAAGCGTAGCTTTGTATCGAGGTATTTAGCTGTGCTGGAATATGGCACTATTTTCTCATTGATGTAAATTGGTATATCCTTAAACTTTTTGTTAGTGAAATTAATATGTGTAGACTTGGCTTCATTCAATTTGATCCGCCACTTTTTTGTCCATGATAGGACTTTAGATACAGTACTTCGAACTTTTTCTGTTGCTTCTTCTTGCGTACTTCCCACAGCAATAATAGCCGTGCCATCTGCAAAAGTTGCAATAGTGCTTGTTTCTATTACCGGTATATCACAAGTATAAAGTTACAAGATTGGTCCGAGCACACTTCCTTGGGGCACTCCAGCTTTAATTTCCTTAAGCCCCGAGTAGGCTTCTCCATGCCTTACTCTTAATGTTCTTTCTTCAATATATGACTGCAAAATGTTTGCAAATTGTACAGGAAGCATACGCCTTGGCTTATAAATTGAGCTTCATGCCAAACTTTATCAAATGCTTGCGAGACGTCCATGAAAACTATCGAACAAACTTTTTTTCTTCTAACGACTTTTAAATAATATTTGTTATTCTGTGTTCTTAATCGATGGTAGAACGTTGCTCTCTGAATCTAAGTTGATGATCTAGGATCAACTTTTTTTCTTCTAAATTCTACACTTTCGATTATTTTACTTTTAGTTCGAATCAGACTGTATGCAAATTGCAATTTGCAAGTAGACAGCACTATTAGTATTTATGACGTGTCACGTCAGCCGGTATGACTGTTTGACATCTGAGATGGTGATATTGCTTACGTACAATTTGTTTTAATTTGTTTCAATTTATTTCAGTGAAAATATATTACTATATTGTGTTTAAAAATAAAAAATGCTTACTAAATTTGAAACTAAGTCAGCGCGTGTTAAAGGTATATCGTTTCATGCTAAAAGACCGTGGGTTCTTGCTAGTTTGCACAATGGTGTAATACAACTTTGGGATTATCGTATGTGCACTTTACTTGAGAAATTTGATGAACACGACGGTCCTGTACGAGGGATATGCTTTCACATTCAGCAACCTTTGTTTGTATCTGGTGGAGACGACTATAAAATTAAGGTGAGTGTCAAAACATACTTAGTTTAAATCACTTACAATCTTCTCAATCTTTTGCATTCGTACTCTTTTATTGAATTTGTGTTATCTATACAACAATTTGTTGAATAATATGTATAATTTTTTTTTGTGTCATTAAAAATATTAACTAATCAATAAGCATTCATTAAGATTTGTAATTTATTAAGTCTTTACTTTAAGTAATAATAATCAACATATTAAACTTCGAAAGCCATTCTTGTTTGTAAGAGTATCATTACTACTAAAACTAAGACTGACTAAGTAGAAGTCTTACTATTTCTACCATTCTTTTATCTATCCTCGCCACACATAAGTTTTTGCTGCATTAGGATTTTAGTTTATAGGGTTGGATAACTACTTAACTTACTAGGCAAATGGCTAAACGTCTCATTCTCAGATTTGCTACACACCATTACAACATCTGGTAGCATTTTATAGGCAACGTTTTTACCCTCCAAGAATATGTCTCCTTAATATTTTCCAATCCCATGACATAATAAAATTGGGTTGCTTTAAAGTCAACTTAAGTTTTTTTTATGTTATCAATGATTTTAATTGCTTGTACTTAGTAAAATAAATTTTTGCTTGTTATGTTTTATAGGTGTGGAATTATAAACAAAGAAGATGTTTATTCACACTTCTTGGACACTTGGACTACATACGCACAACATTCTTTCATCATGAATACCCTTGGATATTGAGTGCTTCGGATGATCAGGTGAATAAAATCTACATTGATTTTTAATTGCAACCATTTATCAAATGTTATATTAAAGGTGTTTGTTGTGTTGGTCACATGATGAACTGTCACTTGAGAGATTTTGTTTCTGTTTAATTAAAATTAGGTACTTGGTAATTATTTAAAACTTGTCACCTGTCCCTGTATATATTGATTTTTGATTACAAAACAAACTGTGAAGTTTAAATAATGCAATGGAATCCAAATAATATTGTGGAAACTCAAAATATGTAGGGTTTTGGGAGGGTTGAGATAAAAAAATTCACCAGAGTTTTGATAAATGTAATAGTTTGCAAATCTTGTGTTCTCCAGATTTTATAATAGAAGATGGATTCTTAATTTGTTAACATAAAACATTTTAAAATCATTTATTGTTTTCCATTTAGATTTTCTTATAATATTACATCAAAGTACCTTCACACCCATATCCCCGAAGAAGAAGCCAGAGGCACCCACAACTAGCCAAAGACGTTAAGTCCTACAATAAGTGATAATTCTTTTGCCAATAGAGTACATTTCCAATTCCGGGATACATTATATTTTTTATTGGAAAATACACATTTTTTGCTGTGGATGGGATTTCTTTTGTTGACCATGGCATTGAACCTGTCCCGGTTCTTCAGAAGTCAAGTTGACTCCAGATCACTTGACCACATAGGCAATATAAATAAAATAGTAGTACATATTATAATTCTCATGATTTCAGACTATAAGGATATGGAACTGGCAGTCACGGCAATGTATAAGTGTGCTGACTGGCCACAATCATTATGTCATGTGTGCACAGTTTCACCCAACTGAAGACCTTTTGGTGTCTGCATCATTAGATCAATCTGTAAGAGTTTGGGATTTCTCTGGCTTAAGGAAAAAGAGTGTTGCTCCGGGCCCTGCAGGATTAACTGATCATTTAAGGAACCCACAAAGTACTGATCTGTTTGGGCAGGTATGTAACATGTTATAATTTTTATTTACATTCATCATCACTTCAAAATTAAACTATTCGCTGTTTAAAGTCAGTCTCTAAATGTTACCACTTTCCAATTCCATTATTAGAAGCCATGTTTTGAAAGCATATGCATTTGCAAAGCCCCATTTTCTTGCCACTAACATTGATGAATTATATACTACAAACCTCTTAACGTCTTTTTAGTAAAATTCACTTCCTTTCAAATATTATCTGAGTCTACTCTTACTCTTTATTTATTTAATAGGCTGATGCAGTAGTGAAGCATGTACTAGAAGGCCACGACAGGGGGGTAAACTGGGCCTCTTTTCATCCCACACTACCACTTATTGTGTCCGCTGCTGATGATAGACAAGTAAAGTTATGGAGAATGAATGATGCAAAGGTAAGTCAAAAAGCATAGCCATAAATTATTTTAGTCTTATGATTAAAGTCATAAACTTGTCATGAGAAAACTTTTTATGTGAGAAAAGTTATTAAACTGATCTTTTATCGCTATGCAAGTTTGTGGAAATGTTAATCTATATCCTTGTTTTCTAACCAATTATGGGATTTTGTCAGGCATGGGAAGTAGACACATGTCGTGGTCACTACAACAATGTGTCATGTGCATTGTTCCATGCGCGTCATGAGTTAATATTGTCGAACAGTGAGGACAAGTTCATAAGAGTCTGGGATATGACAAAACGCACATGCTTACACTCCTTCCGGAGGGAACATGAAAGGTATGTACTAAATGTTGTTTTTATATTTTTAGCGCATAAAATTATTTGTTACCATTTAGGCCTTGAGCAAAAATAAGTTTACTGGCTACCTTATCTGAACTGGAAGACTTCAACGCCAAGTGCTGACTAAGTAAGGCTGTCGTACCAATTCGGGCAAGTCTACCACCTAGTCAGATGTGGTTGTCCATTGGATTTAGTAACAAACAAAAAGATAAGAAATTTTAGAGGCCGGAACACAAACAAACAAAAAGACGTATTAATTGTAAATACACTTCATATATTATATATATATATGCCACGAATGAAATGGTTTATTACCAACCCTGAAGCTGCATGACAAATAGTGCCTTTTAGGCAGGAGATAGAGGTTGGCTTGTATTCTTCAAGTGGCCATTCTCAGTGTTAATGTGACATATTGCAGGTACTGGGTATTGACGGCCCACCCGACCCTCAACCTGTTTGCAGCTGGGCATGACGCCGGCATGATCCTGTTCAAGCTGCAGCGGGAGAGACCCGCCTACGCCCTGCATAACAACATGCTCTTTTACATCAAAGATAGGTCAGTATAATATAATATGTGATTTTTAAGAGAATGAGTGATGGTGTTTATTAAAAATTAAATATTATTAGATCTAAGAAAATGAAAAGGTTGTAAGGGACGTAATTCGTTAGAAAGGTACTTTATTGTTATTTTTCCACACACCAAGAAATTTATAATGGTAGTTCCAAATGTATGTAAAGTAATTAGTTTACAATATTTTCTATTAAATTTTAATTACAATTAGTATAATACTAGCCAAACTAGCAAACTTCGTATCACTTGAAATTAACAGTTACTACATAATATTTGATGCTCCGATAGTAGCGCAGTCAAGTCTAGTCTGCCTGATCCAATGTAAAACATTTCAAAATCCATGACTACTTACAAATAAAAAAAATATTAAAAAACTTTTTCCAGTGGACCAAATTGTGAATCTAAACCATTCTCGAATCCAATTGAACACACAAAAATTTCATCAAAATCGCTCCAGTCGTCTAGGAGTTCAGTGGCATACACACGCACACAAGAAATATATCAAGGCTTTTTATTGTGTTGGTATCAAAAAGAGAATGGACTTGCTCCATTGGTTCGATCATGTGGAAAGAAAGATGGATAAGAGATTGACAATAAAGCAGATAAACAATGCGAATGTGGATGGAGTAGGTACTCTTTGAGACTTAGGTTGGCTTTCCGCGATTAAATTGCTTGAGTATTATCAGACGTTACTTGGTTTCAAGAGTCCACGAAACCAGTGTTTTTGTATGAAGAAGGTAATGAATGTGTAGATAGCCAGTCAGGTCAGTCAGGATCGTGTCATTTGGCAATCAATACTTACTGCTTACCTTGTAAGGGACTTGTCGTAAAGATTTGTGAGTATGTATGTTTGTATATTTTTCTACTTTAGAAACTTTAGTATAGACTATTTATTGTATACTATTAAGAGTTTAGATCTTTAAATGGTCTAAATATACAGAGTTACTGTTAACTCACCCATAATCTTTCTAGGGCAGCTTTAGTACATCAAACGCAATAACTTTTGTTCTACAAATTTCAGAAAATCGCAAAAAACAATTTGCCTCTCCTTACAAAAAGTTCATCGTCCTCTGACAAAATGAATAAAGAACCGAATTCTTTTTTCGCGATTTTCTAAAAGTTGTAGAACAAAAGTTGTTGATTTTGATGTACTAAAGCCGCCCTAGAAAGGTAATGTGCTAGTTACCAGTGTAGTGTATATTCATACCTCATAACTGTTGCAAATGTATTTAAAAACTGATTCAACACTGTCAATACAGGTCTTGTTACTGTTTTCTTCCCGTTACAAAACAATGAAATTTATTTGAGATTGAAACACCTTCCCGTAATTAATTATTATTAAAAAAAAACTCTAATTAAATATTATTAATCAATTTCCAGTAATATATTTTGAAAAACTCGAAGATTAATTATTGCAGAAATCTTATAAATAGGTGATTTAATTGTCTGTACTTTTAATATAATTTACAAAATGATATAATGAGATTTTCTTTTCTTAAACTTTCATTTTCCAAGAAAATAATCATAAAATCTGTTATAAATTAAAGAACATTGATGTCTTTTTCAGACAACTCCGTAAATTAGACATGCAGACAAACAGAGACGCACCAGTAATGCAGATAAAGGGGGGTGGCCGTAACCTTCCATACAGGTAATACATTTTTCACCACTTTATAATATGAGCCTATTTAAGTGGATAATTGCAAACACATGCACGTTTTTTGCAAGCCGTATTTAACTTGCGATGTATGTAGTTATTGTCTTTGTGTGGGAGTTGCTTTTTGGCTTACTAGTGACAATGTTGCCAATGGTATAGTGGAACTGATATGGTAATGGAGGTGGAATGTGGTTCGATGATCTGAAATATCGACTATCATATCATCGTGTTTGGACTCATGTCATGTCTTAATAAGTACTTCTCATTTCTATAACTGAGAATAGAATTTGCAAATAAAAGTTTGTCAAAATTATTATTTATTATTTGCAAATGTATGATGTCTTATAACGCATAATAAAGGGACAGGATTAGATCAATAATAGTCGCCTCTGTGGTCTAGCGGTCCGGAAGTTGGACTTGACTGCATGAGGTCCCGGGTTCGAATCCCGGGTCGGCCAACAAAAAGAAAGTTGGATTTTTCCAATTTTCTAATAAAAGTAATGTTGGTCGGGATTGGAAATGTGCCCGGTTGGCGATATGCTTGCCACCTATCACATTGTGGGACTTAGTGTCTTCGGCTAGTCGTGGGTGCCCTGGTTGTGCCTCTGGCTACCTCTTCGGGGATATGGGCGTGAAGATACTTTTTTTTAAGATTAGATAAAATGGTTTCGATAAAAGGAGCATATTATCAATGAACGGTTATTCGTTAGTAGTTAGCTTAAAAGTAACGAGGCATTATTTATACTTTTAAGTATGAAGTGGTTTAATTATTTTGTATGGAGTGATCATAGTTAGATAACTCTTTTGCATGTTACGATTGGTATGATAATACTATTCGTAAGCAAAACGACTGCTTTGTTAAATGTAGGAATCGGACATTAATCATTCGGAATTTACTGTAAGATAATGACGGACATGATAATATTCAAAATTTATAATAAGGTGGAGTTCAAAATATAGCAGCGTTTTTTAAAAAAATAATTCTATTTGAAAAGGTGGAAACGTTTCTTGCAACAGTTTCTCCGCTCTCGTCTAGGGAGGAAACGTACCAGATATTGAGTTATTTAAGGTAGTGATTAGTGATTTGGGATACTAAAAATAATCATTTAACGTAAACTAAACGAAATATTGCTTAAAAATTAAACTTTAAAAATGAAATTAGTAAAAAACTAAAATTTGTGACGTTTGCAAATGTGACGTAATAGTGACGTAATAAGGGTAGCAGGAACAAAAATATAATATAATAAATATATTGTATCATTACATAAATTATTGTAAATCAATTTTAAAGTAAGAAAAAAAAAAGACAAGCCCGCTGAGTTTCTTGCCGGATCTTCTCAGTGTGCGGCCGCGTTCCGATCCGGTGGTAGATTTATTATTATATAGACCCGTCACAAGTGCCTCTTGTAGGTTTATGTGAAATAAAGATGATTTATTATTATTATTGTTATTATTATTATTATTAAGTAAGATAGACGGGTAGCGCGTTCTAATCGCAGTGAAAGTGATATGATAGCATGTGTGAATGTCGGCAGCATGTCCCTGAACCACGCCGAATGGTGCGTGCTGGTGAGCTGGCGGTCGGGCGACACGAGCACGTACGA
>NJDD01000820.1:59304-83740 GCA_002245505.1 Calephelis nemesis
TTGCGCAACTAACACCTAATTTCGGGAATAAAGATTCTTAAAAAATCTTGCACCAGTATCTTGACATTACTTTGCTATTTTATTATTTTGTATCTTTGCCATTTTTGCGTTGCATTAAAGATTTGTTAATCCAGTTACAAGGGGTGGCATTTCCGAAGCGACTTTAAGAAAAAAAAATGTTTATACTTCCGAATTCACAATAAGAATAAACAGCCCCTGGTGTTTTTACTGTTTATAGGTATTATTTTCTTTGTGATAACACAGCGAACAAGTGGATGGCTCTCCTGTCGGCAAGAGATAGCCGTGGCCTAAACACACCATTGATGTTGCAAGTGCGTCGCTGTCTTGTAGCCGAGCAAGGCCAACTGTGCAAGTCTTCCTATCCTACCCTCCGGAACAGAACATAACACTGCCGATAAAGTGGCGGGAATAGGTAAAGCCCGCATGTTGCTGTTTAGAACTCTACCACCAGTGGTTTTGTTAGTAATGACCTATTTAACCTTTGTTCGCCATTATCAAGCTGCCTAATAGGAAGGCAGATGGTCAATTCTACACAGGAAACCGGGAAAAACATGGTTACTTTCAAGTGAAATCTTGCTTCTTCGCCGTATCACTTGTGAAAACAGCTTAGAATAAGACCACCACATTTCCGTATTTATTTGCCTGAAACAAAATTGGTTTCATTTATAAGATTATAATCCCAACCTAGTAATCCTCCAAGCACCAACAAGGAGCCTATCCAGGATTCTTGCTGCAGGGTTGGTTCTTCAGGCAATGGCGAATTATCTGATCGCAGATGAGGAAATACTGGGGAAGTCCACCCCATGGACATCCCTGTGCACAGGCTGCCATAGCTGGCTGAAAGAAAATAAGGGCGTTATTAAAAAACATCACTTAAAGGTAAGTACCGAAATCTTGCTACGGTTTTCATAGTACTAGAAGTCAAAGAAATGTGAGGAAAACGTCGCTTTTAGCCTATTCTGTTTAAAATTCTGCATTGACGTGTAAGAGAAATTTGCAGTCACATTTCTCTGTTACGTTCAGTGACCCTTAATTACGCCCTACAAAAAGCCTCGGTACGTTATTGCAGAATTTCATACAGCGGTCTCGTGATTTTTTGTCGCCGAACCCCAGCCACCTCGGTCAGCGGCTTTATATGCTTAGAGGTAGATTGAAGTCCTCGCGTGGTGTTTGCTTATAACAATAGTGTCTTATTGAGATTAACTTTTAATCTCCTATTTAAATAGGAATGTTAAAACAATATAGTCAGTAACATCTAAATACCGTAGTGTTATGTGAGAAGTACCACAAGGCCCCATTTTAAGACCCAATATCTGGATGACCAAGCTTTGCTCGGTATTTTTTTTTGTTTTTTTATAAATAGCGTTTCTTGGAAATTATATTTAAGTACGAATTACACGATTAGTCTAACCTCAAAGCAAATAATCGTTGACTTCGTTACTTAACAACGGACTTCGTTACTTAACAACGCCATCTGCTGGAACTTTAATTATTCGCCAAAAAATAGTATTATTATTCGCCAATAGATGTCAGGAAGAGTCGTAATAAATTGGGACTACTCAAAAGCCTCCTATTTGAAAAACACGAATATGACATTTTCTAAAAATGATTTCTAGCTAGATCGATTTATCACCCCCGAAACCCCCTATATACTAAATTTCATGAAAATCGTTGGAGCCGATTCCGAGATTCCAATTATATATATTATATATATATATATATATATATATATACAATAATTGCTCGTTTAAAGGTATAAGATAAGATTTTCTTTACAGTTAGCATAAATGAACTTTCTGAAATATCGAATGAGTTGTGCGTGATATTTGCTAATGATACCACTATTTACATTTTTGACGAAAATCAAAATCAAGAAATAGTTGAAGATAGGATAAACTTAACACTTAATAAGGTTAATACCTGACTTGGTCCCATAATCCTTAAAGTAAATCTCAATATTTACATAACTCGTTTATAAACTTTAAAATTAAATGAATCGTCATAATTCAATGTAAGTACATAGCCAAAATTGGGGAGCAATTTTTTTTTGTTGTACACTATAAGTCAATTTAGAAACTACTAGCTGCGCCCCGCGGTTTCACCCGCGTAAGTCCCAATCCCGCGGGAACTCCGGGATAAAAAGTAGCCTATATGTTATTCTGGGTCTTCAGCTACCTACATACCAAATTTCATCGTAATCGGCTTTGTAGTTTTTGCGTGAAAGAGTAACAAACATCCATACATCCATACATACAAACTTTCGCATTTATAATATTAATAGGATTAATAAAAAAATGTGTTTTGTGTATTAGAGTACACACATAAGAAGTATAACTTCTTTATGACATCGTTTTGTAGATCAATGAAGAGAGAGAAGAGGTTTCACTTTTAATAAAACTTTATATACTGCGCCTTCAAGCTACCTCAGAGATACACTGGAAAGACAAATCTCGAAGAAAGCAATATGAAATTTGGCAAGAGATTGTGTTTGTTGATTTTTACCACGGGAATGCCTTCGTGCGTTTGTGTATATATGCATGTTTTGTGTACGGATGTGTGCGTGTGTGAGAATAGTACGATCGCTTTTTTTGTTTTATTTTGCTGTGGTCAGTAAATTTTCTGTAACTTGATAGTTAAGTAACACCTGGTGATTATTGAATTTGTTTTTGCAACAACAAAACACAATATTCCAGTTATATCTCACCCCACAAGGCAGGACCTTCAGTTTTGACAGTTTCGTTCTACCATACCTTCACTCGAAACCGATATATCTTCGAGTGAAGGATGTTTTTGGCAACTATGAACACGAATTCGGGCGAAGGTTGAGTAGTGTAAAGGGTATGTTGAGGAAATGAGAATACGGTATTAATTAAACAGCGGCCTCTAGAAACTAGTATTGAAGGCTAATTCAAACATTTATTGTGATATTAGGAACCAAACTATAATGTTTGGTATTGAAAAAAATACCATATAACATTGACATATTTTTTGTTTGTTTTAAATAGATGGTATTAACTTTTAATATTTTCTCCTACCAAGACATGACTAATTTACGACGTGGCTGTACGTAGTTCTGATAAATATTATCTATTCCTTTTTCATAGTAATTTTTGGCCATGTTCAGCGAGTCTCGGTTAGGCCTTTTGCGTATTTCAGTTTACCGGTTACCTTTAACGTGGATATTTTGAAGAGCCTGAGAATTTGCGATCAAGCTTTATTTAAAGAGGCTACTGCTGACATTTTAAATTTAGACATTTTTTAAATAGTTGAACCTAAATAACGAAAAATTGTCACAATTTTTAAATTAACAGAAATTCTCCTCAGACAGGATTTGAATCTGCACCCTTTGGTCTCTCGCAAAAGAATGCGGAAGCTATGTCCTCTCGCTACAAAGTTAAACATTTAATAGGACAATAGGACATACCTCACATCTACCAACGTAATGCAAAGGAATTGAATGGTAAAAATTGTAAAGGAAATAAACATTTTTTTTATGTTATAGGAAGGCAAACAAGCAGACGGGCTTCGTGATGGTAAGAAATTCACGCCGCCTAGAGACACCAAAGATGGTAATAGTGCGTTGCCAACTTGTGGTCAGGATGTTAGGCCTCGAGCAAAAGTAAGTTTACTGGCTACCTTACCCTCCGAACCGGAACACGTCATGACGTTATGGCGGCAGGAATAGGTAAGGCGGTGGTACCAATCCGGGCGAGTCGCTGCGAAACTCTACAACCTAGTCAGATGTCACGGTGTTAGTAATGATAAGCCTATGCTCGCCTTTTACGAGCTGTCTGACAAGAAAGGCAGGTGGTCTATTCTGCAAAGGAGCCCAGACCAACACGGGGATATTTCACCAAAGAATTGAACCTTCGGTACCTCAAATGGTTAGTCTGATTAACTGTACTTAAGGAATAAGTCATAGTCCCACAATCTGATTTCTGGATTGTTTTACTTGTTACTAGATTCTCTGTTCATTAGTAGGTAGAAAGCTCACTACACACGCAGTTTTGGTTCATACATAATAACTGTAAATCAAACTAGTATGTAAAATATTTAAAAAGAATATTATTTACAATGCAATAAAAATTTCGAATCTTTCGCCTTAAATTAAAAAATAAAAAAACTAATAAATTATACGACAATCTGTCTCGAATTATGATCACTGTACCGAGATTTTCAATACCTTTAGCTTTCGCTAATTTTTGGTTGTACGGAACTTTTAAATTGGTCTTCCTCTTTAGCTTACTTCACTAAAAAAATACGACGTCACAGTATCAACTTCGAGTTAGAAGCTCTGCGAGACCTAAATACTAATTTTAATGAAAGACCGTACTACTTGAGACTATTATGGGGGAATCTGGGCATTTACTCCTCTACATTTCTGATGAAGTTTCGACTTTATTATTTTAAGATAGACATGGCTACATACCCATTTTTATTATTTTCTACTTGGACACTAAAAGAATATTGAATTTTTTTTTAAAGTTTAATACCTTTGGAGGTACGGACCGGACGGTGCGTTTTCGGCGGTTTAATGGGACAGTTTCGGTGTTTTTAGTGTTAAAAAAACTTTTCGAACTGAAGCCGGAAGTACACGAGCACTTTTATTCCGAGGCATACATACAATTATATTTGTCATAAACTTAATAATTCAAATGCTAAATATTACAGGTATGTACGGTGCGGCACGATCTGGTTAGCCTTGAACAAGCTGCCGATGTTAAAGCTTTAATCTACACTTTAATTGTATGTATTTCGTGCTATTGTTTATTTTTAATTAATAAAGTATTGTCTTACTCGTGTTAGTCGTAATTTGTGAGAATTTATTATTTAGACTTGGTTAAAAAAATATGCTCACTAAGTATATGATAACTAAATGACCTTTATATGGGGGACCCTATAAAAAGGTCAATTAGCTAAATTTTACATTAGCTGGAAGACACGGTTTCATCTATGTGGTATAACCTTTCCTAACGTCATTTAAATACCCTTATTATTAAAATATGATAGCTTACATTATGGTTGATTTATAACTAACCCAATAAAAATCGGTACAGTTTTCCTGGTCTTACACAAAAGAATTAAAAAAAGACATAATTTCAAATCTCAAATTTTCATCAACATTTATTTATTATAGCTAAACACCGCTTTCATATGTTGTTTATCCACTGCATTAAATGAAAAGAAAAACTAAATAAATTAAAGAAAAATGTAAAATTACAGATCTTAGCTCACTTAAAAAAAAAAACTGTTAAAAAGTGTGAAAGATACGGCATTCGAGGAACAGCATTAGATTGGTTAAAAAGCTATCTTGAAAACAGATATTAGTGTGTAGAAATTACAAAAATGGACAATAACAGGGTAAGAAAGAATTACCGGTCTAAGTACATAGTAAAAGAGACAGGAGTGCCACAAGGTAGCATATTAGGGCCACTCTTATTTTTGTTATATATAAACGACATAACAGGCACTACCGATCAGCAGTGTTTTCTATTTGCTGATGACATATCTGTAATTGTACCAGACAAAGGTAAAAACAATAGAGAGTATACGAAATTGTTAATAGATTCGATTAATGATATAACTTTATGGGCTAATTCAAATAATTTATCTATAAATCTTGCTAAAACAAAAATTATACAATTTTTAAATTATAAAAACGATCGCGATAAGCTAAATTTAATATTTAACAACGACAAAATTGAGGAATTAGAAGAAACAAAGTTTTTAGGTTTTGTTTTGGATAAACATATCTCATACAGATGCAGTAATCAAAAAGATAAATAAATTCATTTACGTCTTGAAACAAATTAGAACAACTATAGGTTTCAAGACAGCAATCACTGCTTATCATGGGTATGTAGGAGCAATCCTAAGGTACGGACTTGTTTTATGGGGCAATTCGACGAAAGCAGATAATGTTTTTATTGCTCAAAAAAATTTATTCGAGCGCTATGTAACACATCACGTTTTGAATCTTGCAAACCTAAATTTAGATCAATGAAATTGTTAACTCTTACGTCACTGCACTTCTTAGAAGCGGGTTTATTTGTGAAAAATAATATTAATTTATTTAAAAAACAATGGGAACAAACAGTTTGCATCTAGGGATCCCACTAAACTGGAAGTACCTTTAGGTAGGACAGCCTTTTATAGGAAAAACTGTCATGCTATGCTAATTAAAATTAATAACAACATTCCACAAAATATCAGAGAACTACCTATAAATGGTTTCAAAATATAAATGGTTTCAAAAGACTGTTAACTAGGTGCCTTAAAGAAAAATCATACTACAATTTAGATGAATATTTTGCAGACAAACACTTTCTAGCAGTAAAATCCAAGAAAAGTTATATGATTATATATAATGTTTTCTTTTTTAGTTTGAATTTATTGAATTTTATTTAAAGCTATCCGAATCGACATGACCATTATTCATTATTATTTTGACATTATGTGCCTAATATTATTTCTTTGACATTAATCGATAACATGTAATTATTTGTTACTAACATTTTTTTTATTTATTTTAAATGTAATAATTTGTGGGTTAATTTAACGTCTTTTAAAATAATTATATTATATTTGCATGTTAATAATTGGTATAGTAGTAAGCACTATGTATAGAATGTAATATCTAATATGTATACTACTGAAGGCAAATAAATAAACATAAACATAGTGTACGGAGCTAAAGTTGGAAGTCGAACGTAAGTAAGACCTAGACTAAAAAAGTATGGCATCCCTTCGAGATCACATCCCTTCGAGATCACATCTTACCCATAGCTCATTATATTTGCAAAGACCGAGTGCGTGAGTAGCTGGGCACAAGGTTGGACCTTTAAGTATTACAGACTTAGCAGAGTTCACATTAATAACAGACGTGACATGAATTAATGATATAAATTATATGTAATGCAATATATTATATAAAAATAAAAATCTAATCAATTAGGTAAATGTCTCTATGTCAAGATCTTTATAAATCTGACTATTATCATTTGTAGAGTTGAAACCGTGTTATGAAGCTGAAGATGCTTCCTGCGTACGCAATGCGCATGCGAATAGTTTTATGACTGATTTCAAGATATACATACACATATGAATCTCGGTCATCAAAAAATAAATCTCCATCCAAACCCCAAACCAAAAAAAATTATTTGGATACACGAAGTTTACTTGAACAAACTTGAATTAAGAATGGAGCGTGGCAGACGAAACCCTTTAGTGGCTGCGGCCATTGAGCGAACTTTTAAAAAGCCCTTTTTGGGCTGCGAGCAGTTGAGCGGATTATAGATCTTCGAACTTGATTATTAATACGACTCTACCACTTGTCCTGAAGGCTCTCCCGTAGAGGACACACCGGCTAAAAACCTCATAGTTGCTTATTTCTACATGACTATATCTTTTAGTTTACTTAGGTGAATTTTCTTTATATATTACAATTTAAAACGTTTATTCCTCGAATTGGTCTGGGCCCTCCATCTGGCTAATAAGAATAGACCATCTGCCACTCTCTATGACATCTCAAGAGACGAGTACAGGTTAAACGGGTCATTGGCAACTAGACAACGGACAAGGTGATAGAGACCTGAGCACAGTGTGCAGCATCTTACTCTTTTTTTTATGATATTGGAAGGCAAACAAGCAGACGGATTTCCTGATGGTAAGAAATTCACGCTGCCTAGAGACACCAAAGGTGGTAATGGTGCGTTGCCAACCTTCATGACGTTATGGCGGCAGGAATAGGTAAGGCGGTGGTACCAATCCGGGCGAGTCGCTGCTAAACTCTACCACCTAGTCAGAATTCACGGTGTTAGTGACGGTGAGTTTTTGCTCGCCTTTTACGAGCTGCCTGGCAAGGAAGGCAGATGGTCTATTCTACAAAGGAGCCCGGACTAACACGGGGAACTCTGGAAGGTATCCACCTTCTTACGTATTTCTGAGGCAATTGTAGCAGTGTCACGGTTTGGTGCGGAATGTATGGTAGCCGACAGACTTACAAATCAGGCCTAACACCCTGGTATAGGCCAGCGACGTACCTATGCCATCTTTGATGTCTATGTATAGGCCATAGCCGTCTCTTATCATGAGCGCTGCTTGTTCGATGTCCAATGGCATAAAAAATATTTCATACTGACCTCACGAGCAGTTTTCTTTGAGGCTATGGGTAGGTAGGTACCGTACCTACATATGTACGTAATATTCTAAAATGTTGGCCTCATTGTTCCTACCCGTGTTAAGAGCTTATTGGAACTTTATAAAATTATGAAGGTTTTTGCTCCGAATGTGATTTTGTACTCGTTAGGATAGTATCTTTTATTTTTATTAATGTGTTATCAAAATGTTTATCACATTAAAATGAAACTAATATTTAATACAATATCTAACAACGTTTAAAACTTCGCCTTAATAAATTGTTACAAGCATTTAAAAGACTTGCTTGCTATTATCAGGTATATATTTAGCTATATTAGTAAAAGCATTATTAATATAATCATAAAATAAAAAGATTTAATAATATCCAAAAAATTCTATCCCTTACATACCTAGGTAAGCGTGAGAACCATCTCAATCACGGCAGCTTTAAAACAATATAATTCGGATCGAAATCGGTCCAATCGCTTAGGAATTCTGATACCACAGTCAAACAGTCACACATATTCGTTTAACTAGTAATAACACCCTCTTTTCCCGATTTAATGACAGTTCTAACAATTTTTATGAATCTGAACTATTACTGGCTCTAAAAAGGCAGTGAATAAATACAATATATCCGTGGATAAATTACACAAATTGAATCTAACCCTAAAGTAAGCAAATTATGTGCTTGTCTTATAGGTGTTACATTTCTTAAACATAGGAATAACTTTGTAGATACCAGAATAAATTAATGTTCTTACTTGCAACTGAATAATGAACATTATACAATTTGCGAGTTATGTTTTACCGTGTATATAAGAATTAGAATATCAGCTTTAGATTTGTTTATAAAAGTCTTATAATTGGTAAGACGGCACATTTACAATTATTTATATCTTTTCAGCGCCTATATGTATATACATAATATGATAAAATTGTAAGGGTTGTGGTCCGTGACTATACATCGATAGTAATAAAAAAATGGGGTAAGTATATAACAACTGAAACGCTTGTATGACCGGAATTTATATATGTATGCATTTATGTACAATGTATTACGAAAAAATAAAACTTGCTTATTTAGATCAAGTTTCCATTAGTGAAAATATGGGTGAGTATGCTACTCAAAGTTCCAAGTAAATTTAATAAAAATCAGGCAATAAAAGCTTTACATTTTACGCTCTTAATGCCTGACTTAAACTGCCTGCTTGACTATTGGCGAAGCAATCGCGTAACAAACATACAAAAAACATATAGTCGAATTAAAAACCTCCTCCTTTTTACAATCGGTTATAATAACAGCTATTACTAGAACTTACCTAAAGAAGCCGCCAAATATTGGCGCCATTTTAATTTTAAGTCCGCGAAAAACGTATCAAACATCACTAAAGTTTTTAAAAATCGAACACAAGTTTTATTTTTTTTAGATTTAAACACCTTTGCAAACGTTAGCGCCGTCAGCCATTGCGTTTAATTCTGGACCAGTAATTGTTTTACGCAAAGTCAACCAGTTAACGTTCACATTTTTTGCATCGTAAATAAATAAATCGAATGTAATTGCTTTTTGTAAAAAGATGCTTAGATACAGACTAAAAAGTAATTACTAATGCGAGCTCCGAATTAGAAACAGATTAATTAATTTATATTTATTACAAACCCGTCAAGAACCTAGCCGTTAAAGTACCTATTTCAGATAAAAAAATGGTACCCACATATAAGTTATTGGGACGATCTAAAGTCTAATATATATTTTTTTAATTTTTGCACATCTGTATCAAACGCATCAGAGCAAAATTATTCAATAATTATGTTTTCAATAATTCCATGATGAAATCGGATAAGTAGGTAGTGCTTTGGTAGTACATACTAACTTTCCGTTATTGGTCCGGGCTCCTTTGCAGAATAGGCCATCCACCTTTCTGCCAGGCAGCTCGTAAAAGGCGATCATAGGCTTACTGTCACTAGCACCGTGACATCTGACTAGGTGGTAGAGTTTCGCAGCGACTCGCCGGATTGGTACCACCACTATACTTATTCATGTCGTTATGATGTCAGTACTTGGTGTTGACGTGTTCCATTTGAGAGGATAAGGTAGCCGGTAAACCTACTCAGCTCACAGTAAGTACTTAACTTTCTGTGGCTCAAGGCCATAGGTTCCCTCCTAATCCCAGCCTCAGGTTGGCAATGCGTCATTACCACATTCGATGTCTCTAGGCGGCCTGAATTTCTTACTATCAGAAAATCCGTATGCTTTTTCCAATACCATAAAAATATAAAATAAGCTGTCTTCTAATAAATTCGATACCGTAGGTGTAACTACAAAGTACAGATCAAGAAAATTAATGAATAATTAAATAGTTAGGTACATATTACAATCGGTATCTTAATCAGTAGTATTCATGTGTTTTATTCGTCACTACTCATAACTGGTAGCTTACTTCCTGAATAGTTAAGTTATTCTGCCAGAACTATAAGCAAGTTTTACAATAATACAACTGTTAATCTGAATCTAATGACTTATATTTATTTATTGCTTTATTAACAATGATTTGATGATGATACATATTTGCGCGCCACGTCTTACCTACGTGGTTGACAGAGAGCATAGAGTGCTACATGAACGACGTTCGCCGAGTCGGTTACTATAAAATATGTCTTTTGAGTTAAGAATCTCTTCCTTTTTCGGAATTCGGCTAAAAATATTTTGATTATTACATTTTAAGTACATCATTAATTTTCTTCTTTAGACCGTTCTTTAAAATAATAAATAATCCAGGAATGTTAAATCTAATAAGTAATCTAATAGAAATTTCTTACCTCGCACAACATCTTTGTGGAATCAGTTACCGTGGGCGGTATTCCTAAACAATTATGACTTGGGAACCTTCAAGAAAAGAGCGTACTCATTCCTTAAAGGTCGGCAACGCATCTGTGATACTCTGGTGTTGCGGATGCCCACGGGCGGCGGTGATCACTTTCCATCAGGTGACCCACTTGCTCGTTTGCCTCCTCTTATATAAAAAAAAAAGAAAAATATCATGACCATATTCCTCAATTTTATTTAGAGCTAAACTCAAATGGTTTTCTATACGTCTTCGCAGGAATTTACATATTTTATCTCATTTAAAATATTCTGTATGAACCGTCAGGCGTTGGCTCCCTCTTATCTGTGGAAGCATTTTATTTTTTTGTACCCCACCGACACAGTGTAAGTATAACTAGACAGTGGTGAAACTGTCTACAAGCGTTTGAAATCGCACGCACACATTCACGTTCACGTAACGCGTATCGCTTGAGACGAGTGGTCACGTTACACGTTCCACGATCTTTTTTATTTGACCGCCTCGTTGGTCGAGTGGCTAGCGTACATGCCTAACTAAGTACATCGACTTACCGCGAGGCTCGGGTTCGATTCCCGACGAGGGCAGGCATTTAGATGTCTGCATTTCCGGGTCTGGGTGCTTATTAAATTTATTATGGTATCTATTTAAGTATTTATATGTATTAGTATCGTTGACTAACACCCATAACACAAGCATATATTTTGCTTACTTCGGGGTTAGATTCAATTTGTGTGACTTGTCCAGGGATTTATTTATTTATTGTTTATTTATTTATTTAAAAAACGCCGACTGTATTGCGTCGTATAAGGCTGCTTAAAAATAACGTCATCAAAACCGGAGCTATCATTTTTTCGGCTGCCTACTGATTTTGAAAGGTGAGAATGATTTATTAATATACAAAAGGTAGTACATATTCGTAAATTAACATTTCAGGTTACAAAAGTAATTTAGTTTACGATTACGGTTTTACTACTCTTAGTTCTCGTTCAAATAAAAAAGTTGTTATGTATCAATACTAAACTATTTCTCGTATGTTAAACTATCGTCTTTTGCTAATATTGGTGGTAATTCCACTGTTCACAAACTAAACTTATTTTAGATGCATGCTATCTTTCTCAAATGAACCAAAAACAAAAGAGATGGAACGTTTTAGACACGTCAGATTAGTCCGAACATGTCAAATCGCGATGTTTTTAATCGACGTTTTCCAAGTAATAGTTTAAACGTCTGTAGAAATGACGTGTATGGTCTAATTTGACAGCGCTAAAAGTGTTTTGTCTCTTTTTGTTTCTTTCGTTGAAAGAAGACAGCGATAACTTAAAATTAGTTTAGTGAGTGCGCAACAAAATTACCACCATTAACCGATTTTTAGTCGACTTCAAAAAAAAAAAGTTATCAATTTGACCTGTACGTATGTAACATTTCCAGAACAACCCAGCTTTTGCATTTGTTAGTCTAAATCACCACAGTGTCAATATGAGTAGATATCACCATTTGAACAAATGTGCTAAATTTTAAAAATGTATGTAGTTAATACAATTCGATTTATCAATCATATCAGAACTTCTTTTACATTCCGTACAAAAAGCTATGTCTAAAACATTAAAAGTGACAACTCTATGGCGTAGTTATTGGTTTTATCAAATAGGCTAAGTTTCTATACTGTGTCATACTTATACTGTCACCGATTCCGCATGTCGTTTCAAACATAGCTCAGTATTCTTAAAGCTCAACATTATTTAAAATTATTTTAGAGCTTTCGATAGAGGTAATTACGGATCAACCTATTTTTTTAATTTTTATTAGTAAACCATCCGCTTTGAGTCAAAAACTAAAAATGAGCTAAGTATTCCTATTTTATTAAAAGAAGGTCTGGCAAAATTTTCTAAACGTAAAATAATAATCGCACAAATCTAAGCTATTATTTTCAAGGTGTGTATAAAAATAGCTGTTTTATTACAAGAGGTGCTATTACTTCGCAAATGAGAGCCCCGTCTTTTTTACTCACACGCAAGTAACACTAGAAAAAGAATTAAGAGACAAATCTTTGTTAACTTTATTAATATTACTTATGTACTAGCTTGCATCATAAAAGTTCTTTTTTATTATTAATTCCTCGTTTCCTTATTCCTATATTTTACTTAAGACATTTTGAAAAACATCTGGAAAAAAAGCCCACAAAATGTTTATGTATTGGTTCAGGGAGTTTTGCTAGTAGGTATGTATGCGAAATGAATTGTAAAACAAAATCGAGTTTCGTTTTTGTAAACAGCAATTCACTGGTCGGTTTACAAGTTAATTTAATGGATGTAATCAAAAGTACCTTCAGTCCTTGATCTTGAATGTCAACGGATTACCTTCACATCTACAGCAGCTCTACAAAACTGATCAATAAATGCTTGTTCTAAGGTTCATTTTTCTATGACAATAAAGTAAAAGTATAAAATTATTTCACTGGTCCAGCAATTTTATGTTACCGACTTTTTAAAGCAGTTATAAGAAAAAATATCTACTGCTGCATTTTTTAGATTTCTTTTAAAAGTCAGTGCTCGCTATTTTCGTATTTCAGTCGGAAGAGATAGACATAATGACGATGATCGGTTACGTGGGATAGAAAATGAGAATGGGTAAGGTAAATGTACGAATCCAGATAACAGGATTACTAGTAGTGGTCAAGGTTAATAAGTAAAAGATATGCGCACATCTTAAGAGCAGCTTGACAGGTTGTTGGATAGTAGAGTAAGAAGAGTATAATGGCAGTATGGTTGTCTTCAGAGTAGACCGAAAAACACGGGAAACAAATACAAAATAGTATATTTTTGCCGAGGACCAGGATAACTAAACTGTTCTCTTGAAATATCAACATTACCACTTTTCGGAAACTGGATCCAACTCTCAACTACTTATATATTTTTTACTCACAATGCAAGTAGCAAACAAACCGCCAAACAAATATTCTAATTGGTAGCAAAGAAGTTGGTCTATATTCTTCTCAGGAACTAGTCAACCGGGTTAACCGGGTAACCGGGAAATAGCGGGTTACCTGTGGCAAAGTAAAACAGACCGATGATAAGTATATTTCCATTACATTGTCACACGTGACATATTTTAAAACGAATTTATTATATATTTTGATCGATTTCTTCGTCATTTCTGTCTCAATTTTAACACTTTTTTATATTTATAAGAGCATATTTCCGAGATAATCGTACCTGACAATGTACCTACGTCTTACGTTAGGGTAGCCGGTATAACAAAACATCTAGGTATATAATTTACAATGTCTGTAGACCACGGTCGTCTCTTAGCATTCGTTGAGTAGCGCGCTTGCTCGCTGGCGGATCCCATAAAAAATCGAGCCTTTACTATTTTTCTTATCTAAAAATTGTAACTACTAGTCTTATTTATATATCCCGCTATAAAAGTAAACGTTAGTAGGTACGTGCCTCTTGATTTGGTTTGATTTATTTAAATCATTTGGTTTAAACGGTCAAATATCTTGTCTTACGGCCGTATTCAGAGAAGTAAACAATTTTGTGTGAAAAATATCGACTTGAAAATAAATGAAATATGTTAGTTAAAAAGTGTTCACAAAGGTATTTAGACACGCCAACATATTCTACCACATTGTGGTGTGCAAATATTTAATTAGATTTATGAAAATTAAATATTTATACAAAATTTATCATTCAAATCACAGCACTTATTTATATTTCTTAGAAGTATTTTATCAATATGTTTAATTAGCTTAAAAATTATTACAAATAATTTTAAAGGTAGATTAATTTTAATCCTGTCTACTGTATACGACCACCTTTTCCAAAATTCGCCAGTCAAGAGAAGAAACGGCGAAACAAACTACTCGGCAACCATGATTTCTTTACTTAAATTAAGTTTATAATTATTAAAAAATGTTGCACTTATTTATGTTTGTCAACAAGAAAATCTTTTACACTATAATATGTTTTCTCTAATAGCACAAGAAATACCTTCATTCGAAATCTTTTTACTGAAAATGATTTCAGATTATCAGGAATTTTGTTATATATACGTACGGACATGCAATACACATTATTTTTATAAATATTGTATTTGGTTAGACTTAATGACTCATCAAAAGATAATTGCCGTCTCTGAGTGCTTTCGTGAATCATTTTATGATTGTATTTTCCACGAGACATACTGCCTCTACAGTCATTAAAAG
Organism: Calephelis nemesis; assembly: GCA_002245505.1. Lineage (NCBI taxonomy): Eukaryota > Metazoa > Arthropoda > Insecta > Lepidoptera > Riodinidae > Calephelis > Calephelis nemesis. The sequence goes on from NJDD01000820.1 coordinate 74,515, forward strand.
CATAAAGAGTGGCTTATACCCTTCTACAAGATCTAAACTTTGCCAAAATTCGTTAAAATTTATTTTGTCGTAAAGTAGAACATACATACACACTTTCGAATTTGTTATATGCATGCATAGACTATTCTAATGTCATAATAAAAAAATCTATATAATCTGCTCTCTGCTCCTGTCCTCGATGCAACCTTCATTCTTATTTAATACTTACATTTAAATTAAACTACACGAAGTATTCCGGTAACGGTAATTGGTGTACTATGAATTTCCTCATTTCTAATTCTATGTTGCGAATTGTGATCTTATAAAAATAACTCTTTCTTGATGATAAGCAACCTTGAGATTATATATGACACACTTTTATATTGTAAAAGCTATAATTCCTAAAGGTATACATTTAAGTAACACAAATATTAAAAAAAAAAGATCTGAGAGTGAAGCCTTTTGCGTCAATGAGTTAATCCGAGACTAACAAAATATATACCTTCACTCCAAGTTTTTTTGCACGGTAAGCTGAGAGTATCGAGTACCAAGTCAGTAAGTAACGATCCTTACAGACTTGCCTAACTTCGTCCACAGTAAATTCTAAAAATGCTAAAAGTATGTTCTGTTGCCTGTTTTAGTCTTTTTCTCTTAGATTTAATATCTTTTACGTACAGAATTCACCTTATTATCTTATTGTTTATAGACGTGTTTTAAAACGTTGGGTCTAATAGATATGTCTATTTGTTTTTGAGTTATATTAACGAGTACTTGTGTTTGTTCGTCTACATTAGAGGTTACCAAACTTTTTTGTCTAACGACTACTTTGAAAATCAGTTATTTTGTATAAAATGGGGAACGCCCCACTCTTTTCATATATTAATAACATATTTCTGACCGCATCTACTAATATTTACACTGTGACCTCGTTGGCCGAGGGGTTAGCGTACACGCCTAACTCCACCGAACAACCGCAAGGCATGTTTTCGATTACCGACGGGTGCATTTGTGTGACAAACAACGATGTCTGTATCTTTTTGGGTGTTCATGAAATTTATTCTGGTATCTATTAAAATATTTCTAAGTACCTATAGTATGGTTGACTGGAACCCGTAACACAAGCAAATAATTTGCTTGTTTGGGATTAGATCAATTTGTGTGACTAGTTTAGGGATATTTATTTGTTGTTCTTTTTTATTTAGTCTCGTTTAATTTTATTTTAGACAAACTTGAATTCGAACCTAGACCTTTCTTTAGCAAAAAAGAGCTGTAATAATGCAACTTTGTAAAATTAAGAGTATATTTTAGCGAATCAGAATTAACTAATATAAAATAATTCCTTAGACTGGATTTGTGTTTGCACTAGTGGAAATGTATTCCATAGACAGTACTGGCCTAGGTCAGTGAGGTAGAAGTAATGTGAGGAATGTAATGCTGAGTATGTTGGACAAACTGGAAGGTCATTTTCAATAAGAGTTAAAGAACACATGAGAACTTGGCGTTCCGGTAAAGGGGAATCTACATTTGGTAAACATCTGAGGGACGAAGGTCATACATTCAATCCAACAAAAAATTTTTCGGTCTTACATTACTGTAATAAGGGTAGGAGGCTAAACGCTTTAGAAGCCTTAGGGCCACTTGCACATTCCCAGGTTACATTTGACATTGAGTTAAACTGTCAAATAAAAGGTGATTTAACCCTTGTTAGACGCTAACTCGGTGTTAAATACTTAAACCAGGAACGTGCAAGTGCCCCTTAGAAATTAATAAAAGAAAAAACAATCCAAAATTATTAAATGATCAGTTGGAACTTAATACATCTCCCCTTTTGAATATTTTCTAGTATTTTAATCTCATAATAAATGTAACACAAGTTTTGATATAAATTCAATGAATCATATTTCAGTATTATTATTATTATTGTGTTGACTGCTTACTGCTTATTTCATACTGACATACCTTTTACCGCTTATTTTAATTTAATTTTGTTTTAGTGTTGGACAGTTTTTTCTTATATAATAGTTTAATTTTTAATATAATAATTTAACTTTAAATCATTAATTTACTTATTTTTATTGTGACATGAATGTTTTATTGAATATTATTTTTTTTTTTATTTTTATTTTAATATTTTTATTTTATATTTTTATTTTATTGAATATAATTTTTTAGTTGTTTTTTTTTCTTTTAATTAATTGATTCGAGCATAAATAATATATGTACAAAATAGTAAATTTAATTTAGTAATTATTTCATTAGTGGAGGCAATTGACATGTTTTTTAATATTTTCTAAAATGGTACTATTTCACCATTTAGTGGTGAAGTAATCTATAGCTGGCAACTCCGTTGTATAAACGTTTTAAAGTTCTTTGTATCTCTCCCTCCTCCCTTTATAAATGAATTTATATTTACACATCAAAAATATTGTTTAGTTTAGTTTTTAGTTTAAGTTTTAGCCCTGATGATGCTGTATAAGCGAAACCGGTAGGCTATTAATTACAAAGTAGTAAATTATAAGTGATAAGTTAAACAGTACAAGTGTTTCTTTCTTTAAAAATATGAATATATGGAAGTTGTACCAAGTGCCCACGATGGAAAATATCAAATATTATATAATATGTATTTGTCTCCACAACCAAAAACCTTGTATAGGTTTATGCGGATGTGACCACTTCACTATGATAATGTTTAAATTTCAATTAAGTAGATACATATACACACACATAAGCTAAATGCAAATATAGTTAGTTACAAATTAACCATATTTACACTCACTTACATTTCGCTACAATATTGAAAAATATTTAAGTTTACAAAAAGATTCTAAAAAAATGGTTTCTATTTTTCTTTGTATTATACAATTATTTACACCTACCTACTTTTAGCGAATCATTTGTTGTACCAAAGAGAATATAATCACTACGTTCTAAGAGACGGCACTTGGTACATCACTCTTAGCTACGAATAATACAGAAAATCATACCAACTTTCTCGAAAAATATTTGTTGCCAACATTACAATGCAAATTCTAGTGATGTAACTGACAGCAAGAGATGTTATCGAAAAATACGATATCTAGTGTTGTCACAACAAATCGATATCGATATTTTTTATGTAGCCAGCAACGACATTCATATATACATTATTTACTTAATGATAATCTGTGATTTAAATAAAAAAACAAATGAGATAATAAATTTTAATTTATTTAAATACAACAACTTTATTTCAAATAAATCTATAAAAATAGTACTTTCTTAATACTAATACTAACTTTTTAACATTAACATTACTAACACACTTTTGATATGATTTCTTGCTAGCGTTAATTTATAACTAAATAAATGGGTCCTGCCACTAAAACGGAATTAATAACTAAATGGTTTTCCTGTCACTGAAATGGAGTCTATATCTCAAAAACTTCTTCACTTTACACTCACACAATAGTACAATTCCAAAGATTAGGTTACTCTGAGCACGACGATGTAGGTTACATCTGAACGCAAAAGGTAATTAATGTTAACTTTACATCAACAAAAGTAAGACGTAATACCCAAACAATATGGCTGACATAGTTTTTATTTTACTTGACGTTTGCAGCTGTGTCATAAGTGTCATGTTAGTGGTAATACCAACATAAAAATTAAACACGTTTTTATGTTGGTAAATAATTCATGAATCACAAATATAAATTGAACCACGACGATGGCGGAAATTCATGCTTTCCGAAGTTCAAGATAATCTGGTTAAATTGAATGTATGAAAGTGACTACCCACTGTGTTGTACAAGAAACAATCGCAAACGGTCCATCCGTACAAAAGTTATGATGCCACAGACAGACAGACACAAACACAGACATACAGATAAAGACACGCACGCACTCACGCACGCACACACATACGTCAAACTGTTATCACTACTCGTTTTCCGTTGCGGGTAAATAACTATTTCTGTATAAAAATTTCTTACCATTAAAAAATCCGCCTGCTCGTTTGCCTTCCAATATCATTAAAAAAATTGGCACATTGGAACTGTTTAACAATGGGTAATGAAAGTTTGTATAAAAATCTAATATAGGTATGCTGACTAAGTAAACAGCTAGGAAGTAATATTATATTTTACGTACGTAGTTTGTATTGCTGGCGAATCTTAACTTCTCTGTTGTTGCGTACCTAATTTTTTATATTAAAAGTTTAAACGAGGGGTGGTTTTTTATTAAAGCCGAGGGGTTGACGTGGCTATTGTAACAGGATTCCAATTAGTGGCCGCAGTCGCCGTTGTCATGTCGCGAAAATATTATAGCGGGGAAATTTCCCGCAGAGGGCGCGTCCTCTTCGTTTTTCTTCTTCCTTTTTTGCAAATTCTGATATAGACTACAGTTGTGCATTTAGTTCATTGTTTTTTTTATTTGTAATAAAGAGAAAGATTAATCTTTAACTAGATAGGTTTGAAGTAGCCTTATTGAACAAATCGTAAGGATCAGGGAGCAACAGGAATGCAAAACTAACCTCACTGAGAAACGTTATCTTAATAATTTTAAAACTTTGCTATTAGCTCGTTTGTTGTTCCGTCTAGTGAGTGGACATACATAAATAAATAATTTATGTTATGGGGGATAGTGTACGATTTCAATATATAGAAATACTTAAATAGATACCAGAATAAATTAAATAAAAACCCAAACCCAGAAATGCAGACCTCTAAATGTCTGCCCCTGTCGGGAATCGAATCGGAGCCTCGCGGATGGTCGATGTAGTTAAGCGTGTACGCTAGCCACTAGACCAACGAGGCGTCATATATGACTTAAGAGACGTATATGTTTGCTGCAACAATACCTATTCTGCGATTAGACTACCTTGTTGTCATTAGTTCTAATACTGAAGTTGAAGCATATAACAATAAAAATGGTTGGCCAGTATATTGCAGTAATGTTAAGTAAAGTAGGTAGGTGGCTACCCATTACGGTACGTAGGTAATTTTGTTGCACATACATAACTACATAAGTGCGTATTTTAAAAACCAATCAGTGTTTTATTTTTGACTATGTCTGCTGTTATTTTTGCTAAATATAACTAATCAATTTAAAAGCATTCAGGATCGGAACTACGAGACAGACGTTTCTATTTTTCAATCAACTTGAATGAACAAATTACAAACGCAATCAAAATCCTCCATAACGATTTCCGGACGAAACATTTTTTCTTTTTTTCATTCGCCACCTCGCACTGATCTTCCTTTTTTAAAGCCGTATGTTTTCGTAAATCGGAACGCGATGTTGTTAGAGCACTCACTAATTGACGGTTCGGTATCGGATTCGTTGCGGTGCGTTCCTGTAGAGACATCGATTAAAAAAACCGAATGTATCGAATCGATTGAAATGCTTGTCGACAAACGATCTGTTTGGCTCTCCAGATGGCACTGGGAACGTTGATGACTTGTTAATTCTGTTTGTAAACATGTGGCACAGAGTTAAATTAAATCTGTGTCTGATTTTAATTGCTTATTAGGAGCATAGTCCTTACAAATGGAGAGCCAGATTTAGATTTTTTCTGTTTGAACATTCTTTTGACGTATATATATGTCCTTTTTATGCAGTATATTTACAACAAAAATTCAGTTATACTTACTTAAAACTGTATTGTCATAATATTAAAACTTTCTATATCAAATGACAATTACAGCAGATTGTTATTTTATTATATACCTAGTGATTTAATTACATTGAAAACAGTGTTAATATTTCTTAGATAGTATATTATCAAAAAAATTCATAAACTTACACATTTTAAGGAGCTTCTAGCTACTTCAACATGATAAAGAGATTAATTTGGCCTTTGCGCTAAGAACTACAGCACTTGCAAATGCAAGAGACAAACAGGCATAAAAATACATAATAATAAAGTATCTTCACGCCCATATCCCCAAAGAGGTAGGCGGAATCACAACCAGGGCACCCACGACTAGCCAAAGACACTGAGTCCCATTATGTGTCCCTATCGTCTTGCCACCGACCGGGCACATTTCCAATCCCGACCAACATTTTTTTATTAGAAAATTGGAAAAATCCAATTTTCTTTTTTGTTGGCCGACCCGGGATTCGAACCGGCGACCTCATGCAGTCAAGTCCAACACCCGGACCGCTAGACCACAGAGGCGATACCTAATAATAGAGCATAAAAATAACAATAAAATGAATGGTTTTAAACAAATTATAACATTTAAATGGTTTTGATCAATGTTAGCGCTGTATCGCCCTAGTATGAAATGTAGATACATAGATAGGACAATCAAAGTACTTATATGGTATAGGCAAGCGGAATTTTCGTGAAACATAGCGACGAGCAGAAAAGATTTTAGTACTGGCGGACGAACAAATGCAGAAAATGTTGTAATTGTGAAATAATACGCCTGTATTAAACTAATAGCAATAATCATGAAAGAACAGTTTTTACAGTATTCGTCTTATTGATAAAAAAGACTAAAGTAAGAGTGTGGTTAAGTTGATACGATACTAGGTTGAACCTTGAAGTAATGTAGTCTATGCTTATTAATAGGACGGTTTAACTTAAAATATTTTTTAAAACTTAGAGTCTACCAGGGTTGGAATAGAGCCAGGGGCCCTACCATGAACGCTTAATATTTAAATGTCCGCCTTTATAAGCAACTTTATGGTGTACGTCATGAGGTTGTCTTTCTCCGATGACAATTAGTATTATTAAAATAATACTGTTTTAAGAGCTTATGGTAACCCCCCAGATAAACGACTGCTATAAGCGCCATATCCAAAAATGCAATTTATGAAAGACAACCTCTCTCTGCACTGACCAAAAGGCCTGGCCTTTACCTGATCATTATCATCCCAGCGTTCATTCCGTTTGTTCTTCTCATTAAACTCGGGAACCTAGGACTCGCTTTTCTGCTCTTAATTCTCTACTTCACTCGGTCCTCGTCGTCCCTAATTGAGTTCGTTGGTATACACATCAGGCTCCGGGACATCTAACCAGCGTTCTTCTATGGGTTTTACTTTTACAGCATTTCGACATTTATCTCCCACGTAACCTGTCGGTTTACGTCTGCTGCAACGAGGTCGTACATTTTTGCATTGACAAAATGTGTCAATAAAAGCAATTTGCTTTAAAGCATTGTGGCACTAAACAAGTAATAGTAATTGAACGTATCTAGTCGTGGTACCTAAGGCCCAGTTCTATTAATTACAGCTAGGTATTGGCCATTCAAGAGTCCTGGCTCTCGATCAAGCCCTATGATTTCTTTAGGAAATGCGTTTTCCGCGAGGGGTTTCCAAATAATCCATAAATGTTCATCCAAGACGTTTACTACGTTATTACTCGTAAAGAAAATATTATGATTCACGTTGTTTTGATGCGCATTCGACTTTATTTGTATTTAGTCATGTGATTGCTTCTTTAAAAGCCTATTAAAGAATATTTGGAAAAGGACGTCGGTATTTACTACCTGCGTATTTGGTTAGGTGAGTTTACTTTTAGGATATGAAGATAGTGGTAAATTGAAATACCTAGAGGTAAATTGGGTAGTGACGAGAGTAGAGCCCCTTTTCTTTCTTTCTAAAACGAGGCGCAAGTAGATAAGGTACAAAGGCTACTCCGGAGATGTTAATATTAATCTACTACCTGCCAAATTTCATTTCGATTGATTCAGTGAGTTCTGTCTTCATTGTGACCGCGCACAATGAAGACAGACAGAAAGACAGCCAAATAGACAAAACAATCTAAAACTGTTAGATTTTTTTTTGTACAGTCGCCTGTACCTGTTTTTTAAATATATTGAACGTACAGAATTCACTCTTCTTCGAATTTTCGAGTATTAAGTAGGTATATTTTACTTAGTAAGGGTATGATTCATTGATTTTAGATTGCAAAGTCGAAAACAACGTATTTATTCTTCCAACTGTACCTTCTAGGGCTCTTGGAGAAAAGGACTGTTCAAAGAAAGCTCTGGAATATAAATTTGGAATAACAAAAACCGGAACTAAAAAATCAATATTTGATAAACAGAAAACGAATCTGTCTTTGCACTATTAGAATGATTTTTCAAAGTCATCCCTAAGTAACGGGGAACATCATAGAGTTTAGTAATCAGTTAGGTATGACATCCAATTTGTGTCCAATTTGAAATCTTAATAAGCCGTCAAAGCGTTCCTGAAATAGTTGACTAACTAATTACTCGACGTTACAAGAACGGCGACAATTGACAAATGTGTTCTGCATTGGGCGATACATACAATTAGCTCAAGAATGTTTCCGAAGGTACCAATCTCGCTGTCACCACGAGAACGTCAACCTCTAAATTTACCGCCAAAATCAACTTTCTGTAGTTAAGTTTAGAGGTGGTTTTCCCATCTTAATTACTTCAAATTGAGTGTTTGCTTTTGAGGGGGGTCTATTTAGAGAGGCCTTTGTGTGTGTGGACGTAGATAAATCATTCGGTCCTGTCAGGCGTTTGGTTGGGAGTGCGTGACAAATTACCCGTACGCCTCCTAGTGGCGTAGTCGGGAACTATTTCTTTTCACGTTATAGGTGAAAGGTCGTACATCCATTAAGAGTAATTGGCATTATAAAAACGTTAGGAAAGGAAGCGTAAGTGAATGAAAACCGTTAAAACCGAAATTCATCCAGCTCTAAAAAATTATTTTTATATTTAACCTCATTATTCTGTTATAGGTACCTATTACATTTAACATTATGTTTTGGTATAGAGCCATTAACGTCTTCGTGGTGTGATAATATTATATTTGTCTGTATTTCTGGGTTTGGGTGTTTTTTTTTAGGTACCTAGTGGATTACGTTGTTATTCTATTTAATCCTATCTGCTACTTGACTAACATTCATAACAAAAGCATTATTTCTATACGAATTTTAGATATAACTAGCTGCTCCGGCGAACTTCGTTCCACCCGTTCAGTTTGTAAGGAAATCATTAAAATATTGTTTTCCCATTTTCCCTGCAACTTTTCCCAGTTTTCTCTTCATAAGAACCTTCTCCTGATAATCTCACCCCAAAATAAGCAAATTATATGCTTGTGTTATGGGTGTTAGTCAATATACTAATTACTAATCAGATACTAATACATAGAAGTACCTTAACAGATACCAGAATAAATTTAATAAACACCCAGACCCGGAAATGCAGAGATCTAAATGTTCGTCATACAAATGTCTGCCTCCGTCGGGAATAGAATTCGAGCCTCGCCAATGATTGGTATAGTT
>NJDD01000821.1:0-11197 GCA_002245505.1 Calephelis nemesis
AGTAAGTACCTGTAACTGTTCTGCTTTCAGAAATATCTATTGTACATACTATTTAGAAGAGCTTTATTTCTACTTTGACGCTGCAGTTAGTAACATAATTTTGTTTTTGTTAAATCTTGGATAAAGTTAGATTCAGATTAATAAATCTCGTTATGTACTGAAAAGCGACTTTTTACAAATGGTTTTGTAGGAACTGTTTAAATCTTGAGTTATCCTTTAAATCTAATGTATAATAATGAAAATCTGAATTTTTAAAAAAAATTTTATAGTAGTTATCGGTGCACTGGAAAATATTAGTTCATATAATGTTTAAAATATGTATCAATTAAATTAAATTGTTGCTAATGACATTAAATGTCAATTATTTAATTAATGCAAGTAGTAATTATTTTCCTGGGACAGGAAATATGTCAGGAAAGGCCGACTGTTAGAAACCTGAATTCTCATAATGGCAACACCGCTGTCATTATGAGTTGATACCTATAAATATAAGTGATCCATATCGGAGGCGGCCATTACGTGTTGGATCGTGAACAAAGAACACTAATAGTCTACCGACATCGGGAAGCAAGAAGGGTCTTAAAGATTGGGGCCTTAAGACTAAGGACCTAACATTTGTGTAATGTGTGAGACAGTGTCTAATTAAGTGTGCTAAGGTAAGCCTAAAATGTTCAGTTGTGATAATGTGAGTTGAATATATGTTTTAGATCATAAATATGTTTCATTTTCTGAGTCTTTAACACAATTTTAATGTAAATTCATTTTGGTCAAGGTAACCAGACGTCCGTTTTGAACGGGACCGTCCTGTTTTGTCGTTATCTGTCCTGGTGCTCCAAATATAACTCCCAAGAACCGAACATTTTCAGTTTTTTTGAGCTATCGCGAAAGTAGGCTTGAGCTCGCCGTTATATTACGGCAATAAGGCTACGTGCATTGGACAGTCTTACTTAACCCACTTAGTTTAGGCATGTACATTATTATTAGCATATATTTGATAGCTATTATACCTATGTTTAATTTTTTTTCAATTAAATAAATATATTTACCTTTCTTAGCATATATCTCACAGCAATAAGAAAACGTTAATTGAAAATTGAAATCCCGTTTTGAACCGAAATATGGTCATCACAATTTTGGTGAAACATTACGTTGAGATCATAATATAACAGCTGTTTAATAAACTGCGGTTATGACTTCCTTCCTCTTGCCAAGGTTAACGACAGAAACGTAAAATCAGCGTGTCTTCTACGTTCTTATATTCTAAACAAGTGGTATTTTGAATTAAAAACAGGTATCTTCATGTTTATATCTTCGAAGAGGTAGGCATAGGTATAACGGTCAAAGGCATCGGTCATAGGCATTTTACATACAAAATCCTAATTAAACGAATGTCATGCATTTGATGCCACTGAAAATCATATGAAAAATTTTAATCAAAGGATGTACGATTTTAACAAAAACAATGAAACAGAAAATGTTGAGAATAGAGTAATACACAACACTGAATAATGTTTGTAATTTTGAGTACCTACTCGTACCTATTTTTAATAAATAATGTTTGTAACATTGAATACCTACCTGTTTTTAATAAATAATGCTTGTAACTTTGAATACCTATTTTTAATGAATAATATAATTATGTAATTGTTTTTTTTTTCCAATAACGTAGGTACGTTATAAAAATTGTGTAAATTAAAGTAGTAAAGCTGGTAGTGCTGCAAAAGTTTCTATATAACTTATTCTATGTCCCAATTGAAAGGTTTTTGAGACAATAGATTTAATGTTTTGAAAATGTAATTTTACTGTTTTCTACTCCTTTTTTAAGATTGATCTGCTGCTTTTCTATTTACTAGGGTTGGCAACACTGCCCATATACTAGTTGGTAGAATTTAATTAAATTGAATCAACGAACGGCAATCTGCAAGTAGATATAACCATTCCTAATGTACCTATTCAAAAGTAGCGAGGCGTGATCTTAAGTACAGCTCTTTTGAATAAACTACATCCAACGGCATGGCATGGCGCATGGTTGGACAAACGAAAATGGTGAAATAGTAGCATCATTTGAAAAGACTTCCGGGAAAATTGGACTTTGCAATGTTAATTTTTTGTTGAATTTTATCGCCTCTGTGGTCTAGCTGTCCAGCCTTGAACTTGAAATCTTGAGATCCCGGGTTCAATCCCCGGGTCAGACAACAAAAAAGGAAAGTAGTATGTATTTTTAATCTATATACATATAAATCAATTGCTGTTCGTTAGTCTCGCTAAAACTCGAGAACGGCTGAACCGATTGCGCTAATTTTGGTTTTGAATTATTTATTCAAGTCCATGGAAGGTTTAAAAGATATGAAAAAGGAAAAAAAAACTTGCTAGAAAACTAAGAAAAACAACATTTTACTTTTTCCATACCAACTGAACGGGTGGAACAAAGTTCGCCGGGACAGCTAGTATTCCTATAAAAACAACGTTGCACGGGATTGGATAAGTGTTCGGTTAGCAGTATGCTTGCCACCTGTCACATTGTGGGACTTAGTTTCTTCGGTTAGTCGTGGGTAACCTGTTTGTATCATTGCCTACCTCTTCAGGGATATAGGCGCGAAGATACTTCTTTTTTGTTGAATTTTAATTTTTATTGCAAATTTAAAATACAGTAAATTAGTCCTATACAAATAAAACGTATTTGAAGCTTCTGTGTCTATAACGAAAAAATTGATTATTTTAAGAGTTGAAATTATTTGAGAATTAAAAATTCAATAGTAAAATAATTTTCTTCCCGGAAGCATTTCCAAAAGATTTCAAAATTTTTTTTTTCGTTAGTCCATCCGTGTGCCTGAATATCTTTGAATATTTTCTTTAGGAATTTTTGATAAGTTAGATATTTTATCTAGAGCTCTAAAAGTTAACTTGTCCAAAAAATAACGGTTTTTTAACCTAAACAACTCGTTTCTTAAAGAAACTTGGTATAAGAGAACCGCATACTCGTTAGATCATAAAAAACGACATTTTAACGTTATTATAAAGTGACTCAAATACCTTTAGGCGTATACCTTTATAGCGTACTCTCCGCTTGTTCGCCTTCTTCAATAAAAATATAGACTTAACTGCAAAACTCTTTATTAAGATAATATAATATATTAAGGTTTATTAAGCTTCATATTAAAATTCCTTGTGCCATAGTAAATGACAGCAGATATATTCTTAGCTGTATAATTCTAGGAAACTCGCCTGCGGCTTTTCCCGCTCAGAAAGCAAACTTTTGCTTTATTACGTCACATGAAAACAATGAACTAGAGCTGCAGTGCTTTGAAGGAAATGTGTTCAAGATTTTATATGATTTAATTCCTATCACTAGTAAAAACGAGATTATGCAATTTCGTTCGAATTTAGGCTCAAATTTATGGTTTTCTGAGATATTTTAACAGCAAAAAGTTTATCCTGACAGCATACAGTCGTTCCAGTTAGGAAGTCTAAGGGCGGATCCTAGGTGTTTTGACTCCTCTCCCCACAACGGTCCCAGCCTTGTCGTGGCGAAGGGGGCTAAGTGCCCGGGGTCGAGGTGGGGCCAAATGGACAGGATGGCTGCTCCTCAGTACCCCACTCAGATCAAGAGGGGCTGACAAGGGTAATGGCCCGTTTGACGAGCGTGACATGGCGACTGGAAGGCCTGTTGAGGAAGGGGTCGGCCGATCATCTTGCCGACACCGTCATAATCTGCTAATTTGCGGCCCCCTGTTGATTAAGGTTTCATGGTTGGGGATCGTGAGATCCAGCGCCGCCGGAGCAGTGTATGTATGCGAAAGCGTTCCCGCAGTTCCAGTACCTGGCGAAGGGAAGGTACCGTGTGGTTTTAGTCGGTAGGAATCCGACATAACCCGCCACATCCCCTTAGAGTGGTATCCATGCGGATTTTTACACTTAACTTAATAACCCCCTTGGTTACGACTCCGCCTAGATATGGCTCTAGTTAGATTGTAACTTGAAAGTCTTCTCAGTATTTGTCTTGAGTAAGTAAACTCTTAATGGCTATAAAGATTGGATCCATCGCTGTGTGTGTGTACTTCCTCGCTGCCGCCAAATCTCACTGGATAAGCTTGAGTAAAGAGGCAACCGCTTTACTCAAGACTCTGACGTGACTTTGTATAACGACTTATGGCTATATTAAAAAGAATTTATTGATACGAAAGGTCTAAACGTCTTAGCTGGCCCCAGAAAAGGGCAAATTACCTTAAAAAAGTAAAATAAGGTTGGCGGTGTGAAATAAGCTAAATAAGGTGCGCTTTTCGAGGATTCTATTTAATCTAAGATTAAAGAAGAAACAGGAACAATGTATGAGAAGTAAATTAATGAATTTTATTTGTAATATTGTGTAAATATTAGCCAGTAATGGTGCATGTATACATACATTACAGAATGTAAATAATCTATAGTTGTAGGTAGTACACATACCTACACAGTACACTAAGACAGGAAGGAATTGGAGATTTCAATGTTTTATCACGACAGAAGAGGCAGAGGCTTGGATAAGAAAAGATATTGAATACGAAACCAGCTAAAGAAACGAAATATTAAGATATGAGTTTACTCAATATTGAACCTGTATAAGAGATAGAGGGAAAAGAAAAATATTAACAAAAATAGTTCATACATAGTCGTGGAAGTTTTGGCGCCATCGTAAAAAAAGATGAATACGTTCAGGATTTTAGTTTTATAAATTCTGTGCTAATAGTACCTAAATTCAAGGATAACACATCTCCAAAAGGAATTAACACAGAAAAATAAGATAAAAACTTCAAGAAATCACAAACTAAAGCAAGGCCTAAAGGCCGGCCCCAGAAAGGATCAAACTAAATTATAAAAAAATAGGAGTTTTTGCGCAATCGTGAACGAAAATGGTCGTAATTTTTTCGTAATTATTGAATTTTGTGTTTATATTGAGTGAAACCATTTAGTTTTGGCAGCATTTTGTACAATTTTGTTCAGTGAATGTGCACAAATTAAATAATCATGAAGAAATTAGCGTATCGCGTATTTCCTTGTTGCTGCCAATTCTCACTACATGAACTTGAGTAATGAGGCCACCGCTTTACCCAAGATTCTGACATGACTTATTGACGACTTATGAATAATATAATTGAATCTCGATTTTGGTGATGCAAGTTGATGCAAATTTCAACTTGAGTAATGGCAAAATGCTAACGCGAATGCTAAAACCTGAAGAAATAACAAATGAAAACTTTTTTTTAAAGGAGGTACATATATATACATACGTATTTCTTTATTTTGAATTCACATACTAATTCCGATTAAGTGATTAATTATGATTATGCACTAGATACGAGTACGTTAATTATTTTGATATGTTTCTATTGATATTCATTAGAGTGGCTGCCTTACAAATAAACAAGATATCCAATGCTCTAATTGAATACATTTGATTCATTTTATTTTTGATTTAAAACTTTTACGTACTTACCTCGGAGGGCATCTTTATCTTAATGATGTTTTCATTATCATTTTTTGAAGTTTTTAGACAGTGGTTCTTGCAATATTTTAAGGATAATAAGTGTAGTTTTAATAGCATAGCAGTGCCTAAAATTATTTATTTTAATGTTTTGTTTTTAATATTTTTGTTATTATTAATGCTATGTATGGATCGCTTATGTGGTCTGGCGGATCAGTTGTTGGACTTGACTGCATTCGGTTCGAATTCGGGCCACAAAAAGAAAATTTGGTTTTCCAATTTTCTCAATAAAAATTTTTTTTGCTCGAAATGCGATATGTGCCCGGTTTGCGATAGGCTTGCCACCTTTTACATTATGGGAATTAGTATCTTCGGCTAGTAGTGGGGTGCACTGGTTGTGCCTCTACCTAGTTCTTCGGGGATATGGGCGTGAAGATACTTTTTTATTTAATGAATATAATTATGATGTAAATCTAGTAATTTAGGCCAGACCACAGAATAACGCCTCTAGAAAATCTGATGTCAGATGTGCGAACCAACGACTACGAAATTTGGCCTCTTTTGCTTGTGTAACTTTGACAAATACTTGAATGAATAATTTTGCCCGAAGTTACAATGAAAAGGGTTTTATCATTTCAACAAAGTGTCCAGCACAAGAATTACAAAAGGGATAAATTGATTCATTTCAGTCACAAGATGTTATTTGTCTTCTCCAAGTTATTTATCTTCATGGACCACTAACCTCTTGACCAATAAATTAACGCAATTATTTGACAAAACTTACAATACAACCATGTACTTCAAAATATTAAACAAGACAAAATGAGCCAATGGTTTTTCTTTCTAATAATATTTTTCACTCACTGTTGGTGTGTCGAGATAGCCTTCGATAGGCAATGAAACTCAGGAAATTGGCATTCAGCTACATTGGTACAACGCTGTAGCTCAGAGCCCTTACCATGAGGTTACGGCTTGTCAAGTTTACTATACTCGCTACCGTCCCTGTAAATTATTTGTATGAAAACTTTGAACAGCGCCTCTGTTGGTAACTAAGAGAAACACATTTTTGGACCAGAAGTGTCATAGATTTCGACATGTAACTTACCGAACGTAATCTATACAAACTCGTGGTAGAGGCGGCACAGGAGGTTACGGCTTGTCAAGTTTACTATACTCGCTACCGTCCCTGTAAATTATTTGTATTAAAACTTTAGACAGCGCCTCTGTTTGTAACTAACAGAAGCACACTTTTAGACGAAAACTGTCATAGACTTCGACATGTAACTTACCAAACGTAATCTTTACCAAGTTATGGTTACCAATAGAGGCGTCCTTCAAATTTTTACACAAATAATTCAAGAAGATAGCAGCAAGTACAGTAAACTTGGCAAACCGTAAACTCATGGTAAGGGCCCTGGGTGAGTCATTTGGAACGTGGCTTCGTGTGCGAGAGTAGTAGATTAGGAAAAAGAAAGGTCTAGCTTAGTCTACACCGGGGATCATCAAAGCTGCTACCCTACCACATGTTGCTCTGTCTTTAACTTCGGGTCGGGGATGACAGCAAATCTTCCAGTTGTAATTCAGCATTGGGCTGGCAATGCAGGAACTTTTTAGAAGTTTGAGAGTCATGGGGCTCGAGGCTAGTGGGCTCAAGCCCGAAGATAGTTCATAAAGCCGGGGTGCATATAAAAGAACATGTCACCAGACAGATGCCCTAAGGCAAAATGGAGAAAAGCTGATTAAAATGAGATTATTTTTTGGTAAAATTTTCGACTTAGACTTTATTATTTGAGCCCATTTTTGCTTGAAGTCGATGGTTATCAGTACTGTCGATAGAAATATCAGCTATCTAACCAAGTTAAAAGGAAAATCGTCCCGAAAAAACCAAGGTAGCTTTATGAATTCTGTCCTCTTAATCGTGAAGTTTTTTGGGAAAAACTTCAAAATTTGTCTATTAGATTCGTTTATTTTTAGATTTCCATCCACGAATAAGTAAACAAAAGCCTTTTACATTCGACATGACCGTACACGTATGGCCGTCTATTTAGATGCCATAGTTACTGTGTTTACCTACCAATTGGTCTACACTGTTAAATTAAAACTATTACTTTTACAGAAAATCAATTAGGTTAAAATAGATACCGGAGTTAATGTAATTATGAAAAAATAAATACTTTGTTGATTCTGATCACTTATTTTTATGGTACGAAACGGCAACTAAGTAGATGAATTTCGTTATTATTATTATGACACCATTTATTATGATAATGGAAGGCAAACAAACAGACGGATTTCCTGTAAGACACCAAAGATGATTGTGGTGGTAGAGTGCAGAGCAGCATGAGCAACTTGCCCGGGTGGGGGCTACCAACTTACCTATTCATGCGCCATAATGACTCCATCATATTTCGGCCCGGAGAGTAGGGTAGCCGGTAGATTTGCACAATTGGCCTAACATCCCAGCCACAGGACAGCGATACATCTAGCTAAACATGATTTAATATTGACATCCGACAAATAACATTCGGCAGGTTGATGACGTGTCAGCATATTATTGGTTGAGAATCCTACTTTAGACACTGTTTAGTGTTTAGTAAAACACGTGTTCAATTAGAATTTTTTGGCGTAAGATGTTTAATAAGCCTGCCACACACATCATGTCCTGAAAATTTTGTTTATCTGGTATAATCCAAAGTCAAGTTTCGAGGGTTCAAAAAAAACGACGAATTGCTTCTTGTCTTGGCGTCGTCACTCGCGTGTCCCCAGATATGTAACTACAATATGATTTAGATCTTCATCTAAAATTGTTCTTATATTTTGATGATAGAGATTATAACAACATTATTATTTTCATGATAGTGTCGTTTTGTGCTAAATAACAACGCCAAAAAACCGACTTCGAAACTAAAAAGTAAAAAATAGCATATAACTGGTATATAACTACTTATTATTTATATTTGCTATTTATTAATAGGTTTGAACTCGGTGCCAAGCCTTTAACTAGTAATTTTTTTATAAGCAACTATTAAATTGGATTGGCACCGACTTCACACCTATTAGTAAACAGCATCTACATAATATACCTACATATAATAAATTTGTAGAAGGGTCAATTCTATACATTGAAAATATTGAAAAATTTATAACAGGGGGTGTTACTGGATCGATACCAAACCCAAATATATGATTAAAAAGTGTTTGTCTGTCTGTCCGTCCGTCTGTATGTTCAGGCGTCACGTGAAAATTAACGGTTCCATTTCGATGGAACTTGGTATTTTTTTATATATTATAGGAAGGCAAACAAGCAGACGGATTTCCTAATGGTAAGAAATTCATGCCGCCTAGAGACACCAAAGATGGTAATGGTGCGTTGCCAACCTGAGGTCAGGATGTTAGGCCTCGAGCAAAAGTAAGTTTACCGACTACCTTACCCTCCGAACCGGAACACGTCATGACGTTATGGCGGCAGGAATAGGTAAGGCGGTGGTACCAATCCGGGCGAGTCGCTGCGAAACTCTACCACCTAGTCAGATGATAAGCCTATGCTCGCCTTTTACGAGCTGCCTGGCAAGAAAGGCAAATGGTCTATTCTGCAAAGGAGCCCGGACCAACACGTGGATAATTATACCTTAAAATGGTATCTTCAGTATCTTCACGCCCATATCCCCGAAGAGGTAGGCAGATGTACAACCAAGGCACCCATAAGTAGCCGAAAATACAAAGTCCCACAATGTGATAGGTGGCAAGCCTATCGCCAACCGGGCACACTTCCAATTCCGACCAACATTTTGTAATTAGAAAATTGGAAAAATCAAATTTTCTTTTTGTTGGCCGACCCGGGATTCGAACCCGGGACCTCATGCAGTCAAGTCCACTATCCAACACCCGGACCGCTAGACCACAGAGGCATAAAATTGGATACTTTTTATCCTGGAAAAATACGTAGAAAATAAAATTTAATTTTTAGTTTTATCACGCGAAGACCGACATCCGCGCGGACGGAGTCGCGGGCGGAAGCTAGTTTATAAATAATAGGTATCTAGTATTTAAATCTTTATTATTGTTTACTTTTTAGTTTTGAAGTTGGTTTCTTTAACGTAGTTATTTTTATTTCATAGTTTTTAGTTTATTGCTCATATGATTTAAATTAATAAAAATAAACATCGGGATAGGTTCATCAACATTCCGCATCAAATAAAAAAAGAACTACGTAAATCGGTTCAGAGACTTCGGAGAAATCTGTGTACATACCGGCCGAATTGAGGACCTTCTCCTTTTTCAAAGTCGGCTAAAAAAATAACACACCATAACAAATCCATAAAAAGTGAGAGAGGATCGCATGTACTCTTTAAACTATAAAGTATAAATTCTGATTTATAGGCAGCATACCTATAGCGACATAACAATTAATGTTTCAATATTGGAAGCGCATCTCCTGACGCATCAGAACGCATGCCAACAAACCTAAAAGCATTCACCAATTCGCTGGCCTCCAACAATAAATCACATAATGGCCACTTCATGCACCTGAGCCATACACATGCTTCTTGTTTATTAATTTGCGATGAACCAAGTTGTGGATAACCTCGCGTGAACCTTTCATCGTTTCAATACCTACTACGAACACACAGAAACAATAAACAAATATTTACGGCACTCAGGTTAACGATATGCATGTGGTGATAGTGATTTAACAACATAAGTAGATATGTGATTTCAAAAAATGTTGACTACATACCAGGTATATGTTCCAGCCAATTTTTGTCGAAAATTTTAACAAAGAACTGTAGTAAATATTGTTTTAGATTTGTACAAGCCCTTTTGTAATACGGAGGAAGGTCACGAATTTTACCACTCTTACCACGGTTTATTTCAACAAAAAATGGTTTTAGTAACTTTAACGTGATTTTTAAAAATCTATCTATAGATTACATCAAGCTATAAATATAAACATAAATATATTGAAATACTGTTGTAAAGTGAAGCAGCTCTGAAACTACTGCAATCCCAGAGTTTGAGACCAAGTCCACTAATGGACGTTTTAAATGAACTGAGAAATACAAAACAGTAAATTATTTGCATGTATATTTAATGTACTTTATATAACATGTATGTATTATGTGAAATAAAGCAATGCATTTATTAGATTAGTAGTAAAGGGTGATGAAGCTGCAGACGTGATGGTTCGAAGGTGTTCAGTCACTGCAATATTAAAAGTCTATCTAATGACTACAAGCTGTGGGCCAAAAGCATGCAAGGACATTCTTTGCAGGTATCTGTGTCAAATATAATGCGTGCAACAAACAGAGCTTGAGATTTTGCCCCAAATATTAACCGGTCATTGCTGTTATGTTTTTGGAACGTAGTTCCATACGACAGGCTTGGAGGAGATAGGGATTTTGCTGCGCGACGAACTGAAAAAAATGTGATAGTAAAAACCGTAAGAAAATAACCGTGGTATAAAACTATTAAATGAGACGTGCGCAGGCGCAACAGTAGTATACACAACCGAGTAGTGTATAATACCTTTCTCTTTCTCCCTCAGTCCACCCTGCCAATGCATAGTATATACTCATGAATTGTGTCGATTCAACATTAGCCGAAAGAACTTCGATGCTACCTGGTGTCCCACGACACTACGTTTAATTTTGTTTGTAAGTTTGTTACACACACGATTACTTGTTTAGTTTAATACTCAAAATTTGATCAATACATAATTGATTCAGATGATTGTTC
>NJDD01000821.1:20997-45687 GCA_002245505.1 Calephelis nemesis
AAAAACTAAATGCGGAAAATTCAAAGTTAAAATAAAATCCAAATCTATGTTGATACAATGCAAAACGGGGTATATGTTTATGTATCATGTCATCAAAACATTTTATAATAAGTACTACCTGTCCCGATAGACATTGTCCTGTCTTATGACTAATTTTATTTCATTTGATAATACAATTTGATAAAAGTTAATAAGAACTGTATCCACCCACGTTATTACTATTCTTTTTTTTAAGTTAGAATGTAAAATATTATAAAAAGAGAGACACGTATTTTGTATGCCAAAACAAAATAAAACATTTATATACGTTTAATATTAGTCATACGATTTTGGAAACATTTTTGGCAAATGTTCCCATAGGACTTGAATTTTTCTAACATACCTATTGAACAAATGTGATCATATTACAAGATTTGTTCAAATCCACTAGATACTTACTCACTTTTTTTATTGGTGAAAAATTTTCCGAAAAGAATAGATAAAGTATGAGGCAATATTAACATATGGTATAGTAACATATACCAACTTTTGTCTGCTAAATCCGTATTCTTGTGCACAAAGTCAATTATTTATGATTAATTATCTAAGATATGACGCAGAAAATACCTCATCAACTTGCTCCCTTTCCTGACGTAAGGTTTCGAGAGCAAGATTAATTAAAAGGAATACGAGTCTCGAAAGTTTCCACCGTTTTTCATTTTGGTTTGGTATATGTTTTTAAACTCAAATTAAAAGTAATATAAACTTTCAGTTAAAAAACAAAGCGCAAGCTAATATTAAGAATACCTTAAGAGAAACGAAATTTATGGCCATTACAAAGGTGAATTTCATCTGTAATGAACTCATGTTGTAGGTGGTACTCAGAACTGATTTGAATCCTCAGGAGCTCAAATGGTTACAGCATTCGTAAGATTAAGACGAAAGGGTACACGTTCAAATCCGGTCTGGGCGATTTGTTTTTCCGTCTTACAAAATTTGTAGAAATTTGACCCAAGCACAGGGCAAGTGCTTAAAAATAAAAGTATACATGTCATTTGATCATTCATAATTACCGTCTGTCAAAGTATGGAGTCAATATCAAATTGCGCGTTGTCTGTTTCATGGATGCTGTAAGTTTTTTTTTGTTAAAATGGCGAAAACCATTAAAAGCCAATTAAGAAAAGTCATCTATAGGTACGTATACATAAAAGTCTCTTGCAATATTAAAATTACCGCCTTTTACTACTTGCAATGGATGGTGATACGGTACTATTACTATAACTATACTATAACTATAACACGGTTTCCCTTGTTGATCCAGGTCCCTTGGCAGAATAGACCATTTGCCTTCCGGCATAGGAGCATAGGCTTACCGTCACCAACACCGTGACATTCTACAAAGTGGTAGAGTTCCGCAGTGACGCGCCCGGATTGGTACCACCGCCCTACGTTTTCCTGTTGCCATAACGTCGAATGCCTTTGACGTGTTCCGGTTTGGAGGGTAAGGTAGCCGGTAAAGTTACTTTTGCTCGAAGCCTAACATCCCTGCTCTGTGTCTCTAGGCGGCGTGAATTTCTTACCATCAGGAAATCTTTCTGCTTGTTTGCCTTCTAATATCAGAAAAAATAAGGTGAGTAAGACACTAGACAAAAAAAACCATTTTAATTATAAACCAATTAAATATTAAGTAATAATATTAATAGTAATTTAACCACCAAACAAAATAAAACATTACATCAATTCACAAGTCGGTTCAAATTCTAATCATTAACTATTACTGACATAAATTCACAACAGACAAGCAAAAAATGACGTACGACAAACCTACTAAAATAAAATATTCGCTAAAGGGCCGTAATGCTTGTAAAGAATAGCCTACATACTTTGACCGTATTTTACGCTAGAAGATGCCACAGATAAAGCAAAACGTTATTCTACAGAATTGTTAATCCGAGAATTGATATCCGGGAATAGAGCTCGTGAAACGTAAGTTGAGTTATACGAGAGTAAAAGTAAGGGATAACTTTAGTACCGGTATAGCTATTCTCAGATAAAGACGATGTTGGTGAAATTGGGCCTTAATTAATTAAAAATGTACTTTTATTAATATACTTTTATCGTCATTGTTTCAGGGTAATTAATGAATAGGACGATGCTATTTATAGACTTGATCGTTTTAAGTAGTTAATTAACACGAAATACTGTATAATAATGTAGGTAATTTCAGTTTTCAATAAAAAGCCATATATACTGATAAAATACTTATTTACTTTTTGCCTATTTTTAAGCATATTAAGCTTTTTTAATAATAAAAATTAATTGATAAGACTGCAGATTGGAAAATATAAAATTATCTTTGATGGGACTAAAAAATAGGTGTGTGTGTGTGCGATTCACACACGATAGAAGTGAAACTCTCTCTCTCTCTCTCTCTCTCTCTCTCTTCTCTCAATCAATCTCTATCAATCTCGATCAGTGTCTACGTATCAATCTCTATCTCTCCCTATCTCTGTCAGTTTCTCTCTATAAGAGACATAGAAAGAAACATGCAACAAACAAACAAACTAAATAAAGTAAAGTAAAGTCTAAATGAAGTAAATCGACAAAAGAATGAGATGAATATATATAATCCTACACATTTTTGTATTTGTGTCTCTTACCTTTTGTTTTTCCGTTGCATCCGGTTTAATATCACAACGATTCCAAAGAAGTTTCACTTCAAAATTGATATGTAAAATATCATTATATCTATTGCAGCAGTTAGACTGATTTTAGCGTTACGCTGCAAACTGTGCTAACGCCTCGGTCCGTAATTTGTCAAAGGCGCGTTGACGATCATCAGCGCTTAGCGGTCGGTTTTTTTTCTAAAATACCACTGCTGCAAGCTTAGTGTGCATCCACATTGCGAGTCTAGCACGGTTGCGACGAGTGGCGCGAATTATCAAACTAGAAAAACGCGCTTTTGCGTCCACAATTGAGTGACTAAGCGGAAGCATAATGGGTCCGGGGTCTGAACTGAGCTAAAGCTCGTCACTGCGCGTTCAGTGTGAACAAAGGCATACATATTTACCAGTCAGTGCCAATGACGAGCATAATTTTTACACTAGTCTTAGATTAGTAAATAAGAATTTAGAAAAGGTTATCTTAATAACACACATTACTTGGTGACTGTCACTGTAGTGTGTCTAGGAGAGAAACCTCCTAGCCTTTAAACTTACGCAAAAAACTTAGTGCCCGAGGCCCTGGTTGACAAAGCGCTCAGAACACAGTAGGTGTCTAAGCTCTAAGTCTAATAAGCGGGTTGTACTTCTTACATTTTGTTTAATTGCGGACATGGAGTGACCGGTTTCTTGTGGTATTTTCTTGGCAAAAAACAGAGGAGCTGACTTACATCTACATTCAGCCTTTTTCAGAATGAAAAACTATAGATAATTACAAATTAGAGTGCTTTGTTATTGAACACTGTGAATTGGTTTACAGGATAATTGTAACTCATTTGTTTTCAAACCTTTCAAAAACATAGGAGCCTTATCGCTAAATTGATGAAATTGATGGCCCAAGATATATTTCGTAGTGATAACATACCTCAAGCTTTTTGAGCATAAAAAAATGTATTACTTCTTAAAACGAACCGTCGACACGTGACAACACAATGGTGGAACATAGCAACAACGTTGGTTGTCTTTCTTTATATATTAGAAATCTGTGCCAAAAACGTGACACTAAAATAGATTTTTGTTTAGATACCCGTGTAGAAAGACCGTAGCACAACCTTTACACAGCATCGTTTCTAACCACTTTTATTCAATATTTAAACACAACAGAAGTAGAATAAGTCAAAGTAAAGGCATATCTATTTTAATGGATTTCCTGAAAGTAACGCAATTCAATAAAATATTTAAATATAGTTTGTACATTTGTATTCAACTAATGGATTTTTCCGAAAATAACATCTTCAATAAATCACTACTAAAAAGTGCGTCATTTATTCATAAAAGCAATGACGCAAATAGTTATTAGATGGACTAAAAGCATTCGGAGTATATTTGTACAGGGCGAGACCAAGTCCATTGTCCGCTTATCGTATTATCACGGTAAATTGAAACTACTGATATCCAGTACATTAATATTAATCCGGTTTGATAAAATTATTTTATGAAAAAAGCTAAAAATATAATGCCTGAGATCCAAACGGCCAGACTCTAATCGTTTAAGAATAGCAGAAACTATTTTAGAACAAACTTTCAAAAAAACATTTAAATTTGTAAGTATTTGGCAAAGCTAGAATAACCCAAAGTATATAGAAGCTTTATGGTTCCAAACTGAAAACTATAACCTACTGACTGTATACTTATTGTGTACTGGGCCTGGGCCAGAATCATCGGACGTCACTCTATAAGAAGTTTTTTTCACTTAAATCTTTTATGCTCTACAAGATAAAACGATTTGATACTTTAATTGAAAGTACTAGTAGCCTCTAGGGTTACTTTTGAAGCTCGATTCATGCAATACTGAAAATCGTAATCGGGAATGCCGTTATTAACAAGTAGTGAATAGTTAATAATAAATTACTTTATCGGATTCGTGGAATTTAAAGTATCTTCACGCCCATATCCCCGAAGCGGTAGGCAGAGGCACAACCAGGGCACCCACGACTAGCCGAAGACATTAAGTCCCACAATGTAATAGGTGGCAAGCCTATCGCCAACCGGGCACATTTCCAATCCCGACAATCATTTTTTTTGTATTAAAAAATTGGAAAAATCCAATTTTTTTTAGTTGGCCGACCCGGGATTCGAACCCGGGACGGACGGAACGGGACCTCATGAAGTCAAGTCCAACACCCGGACCGCTAGACCATAGAGGCGACAATCGTGGAATTTATTTGTAACTAATTATTAATAATCCGCCAATACTGTGCTCTAAAGTACTTAAAATGACATGTTATATACGGTCCCAATTTCCAATTCGCATAATATCGAGATTCAAGAGTAACCCTACTGCGCCTGTAATATTGGGCAAGTACGTAGATATGATGGAATCATTAATATATCTACCCAAGCTCGGGAAATCCTGCATTGCTCTGCTTTCCTACAAGGTAGAGTGTTACAGGCGAGCGTCAGTCAACATCCTAACTATGAGTAAGTGGTACAGCTTTCGGTGATTAACATTGCCTTACTTATTTCTGCTATTTCATCGTCAGTGCTCGAAGTTTCAGGCTGGAGAATATTTAGTAAATTTACTTAAGCAAGAGGCTTCCTTAAGCAATGCCTTAGCCTTTGGTTAAGTACCAGTTTTTCATGTACTGGGGAAGTTTAGTTTAAATCATCAACATGTTGACCGCCTCGTTGGTCGAGTGGCTAGCTTATACGACTTAGTACACGAAGCTCGGGTTCGATTTCCGTCGGGGGCAGGCATTTGTGTGATGAACATTTAGATGTCTGCAATTCCGGGTCTGTTTGTTTTTA
Source organism: Calephelis nemesis (assembly GCA_002245505.1). Lineage (NCBI taxonomy): Eukaryota > Metazoa > Arthropoda > Insecta > Lepidoptera > Riodinidae > Calephelis > Calephelis nemesis. Next base: position 26,445 of record NJDD01000821.1, read on the forward strand.
AAATTTATTCTGGTATCTATTTAAGTATTTTTATGTGTTAGAATCGTTGACTAACACCCATAACACAAGCATACAGTTCACTTACTTGGGGTTTGGATTCAACTTGTGGAACTTGTCCAGGAGTATTTTTTATTTATTTATATTATTTAGATCATGCCTTATTTATTCTTGTCGTCGCAATAACAGTGTCATGTTCCAGTTTGGAGGGCATGGTAGCCAATAGATTTGCAAAGCAGGCAGGCGCCCTTGCTACAAAACAGCGGCATACGTAACATCTATTGGGAGAGACAATAATATGTACTCGTTAGCTGGTTCATTACTTCGGAACAGGCAACTCTGCCACCTTGATTATTTGACATAATTACCTACTGATGTAACTCAACAGCCTTAATGATTGTGATATAATTTCAGCGGGCGATGTTGTCGTCACATACCTACATCAAAGCTATTCTTTGAATGTAATACAGAACAAATGACAAACTTTACAAAACGATCTAAATTTATACTAAGTCCTTTTCTATGTAAATGAATTAGGTATACGCATCGTGCTAGGCCTACGAAATGGAAATTTCTTATTTGTCTTCAGGCTAATGTCACTGCTGTCAAAAGGCACAAGAGGTTCTAATACTAGTACTTGAAATTTTCATGCTTTCGAGTTAATGATATTCCAAAGAGATAGGTAAGGGTACAACTAGTACACCCGCCATGAAGATACTTTTGGTGCCACAATGAGATAGTTAGCAAACCTATTGCCTAAAGGGTACTTATGTAATCCCGGGCAACATTTCTTTTTAATTATAAAATTGAAAAAAAGGGCTATTCCGATGCAAGACCTCATCATCAATTAAAACCAGGATATAAACTAACTTTGCTAAAATAATAAATAAGCCTGGCTAATACCGACTGGTGGCTATATCTCTGCTGTTACGAAACCTGGAAGAATTAAAAGCTTCAGCGAATCCGAAAGAATTCAGCAACTATTTTCAGGTGGACTAATAGCTTTCCAGACTCCGGTGCTTCGATACTATTAGATTTACTTTGGTAGAAAACATTTTGATAAATGTTTTTTGATAAAAAGCAGTTGCAGGTGTTCAAATATTTTTTATAATTGTTCGAACAGTTTAAATTCTATCCATCACAAAATAGCATTAATCAATCCTATTGATATTATAAATGCGAAAGTTTATATGTTTCTTTGTTTTTTTGTTGCTTCTTTACGCAAAAACTGCTAAACCAATATTCATGAAATTTGGAACACACATAGGGGGTAACTTGTATTAGCATATAGAATAGTTTTTATCCCAAGAAATGTTTCTGAGGGACCATTAACCACCCGGGCAACGCCGCAGGCACCAGCGGTTATGTATAACTTGTGTTGCGAGTTGCTTCGATTTTAATAAAGTAGGAAATTTCACATGGAATTTGTTAAGAATAAAAGCAACTATATAACGATTTTATGTAATATTTAAAGGTTTTATCTATTTTTATGATAAAATAAGGAATAGTAGAAGGGGTAAGTAAGGGAATGTCATAAACAAGGAAAACAACGTAAGCTTGTAGAGCGAAATGTTAGTACTTTAAAAGAAACGAAAAAATATATATTTTTTGCGTAATATGAATGTTACAGAGATGTTACAAAACTATTTAGGCGTTATATTCTACCAACTTTTTGTGAGCAAACATTTTAATAGGTAATAATTAAATTAGTTATTTTAATTATTTAATCACTATTTGTACACTGTTTTTTTGTATTCAGTACATGAATATTTATTTCTATAAATAATTTTTAAAATGTCAAATAATTTATCCCTATATTTCTTTATGTGACGAGAGTAGCATAACATCGTACTGGTAGAAACACAATGTCTGTAAGTAAAATTAAGTGGCGATAATTGAGGAAATTTTAGTACAATAACAAACATTGAAGATTGACTTTAAGTTTAAGAGGGGAAATCGAGTTAAAACTTAGCTAATTTTACCTTGGGGCAGACGGTGTCGGCAAATATCACTTACATCATTTTTTACTACTTACTTATTTATTTTTTTTGACAAGAAAGAGATAAAAACTGTTGTTTCCCAAAATAGTATGATCAAATTGTACACAATATTTTTACAGAGATTTTACGGATGCAGAAAATCTTGCACATTGTGACTTAGTCTACTATTTTGGTAATCTGGATATATAAAAATAAATCCCCGTTTCACGTCGTTACCGCATCACGCCTGAACAAATGGACTATTTTTGCTAATTATTTTTGTTGTGCTAAATACTGTCAGAAAAAAGATTTTATTAAGAGAAAATCCAGGAAAGTTGAATGGAAAATGCGAAAAACTATGCTTTATTCCATACAAACTGTTAGTAGCTATTATTGGTTAGTATCGGTAGTAAATAAAACCTTAGACATAAATAAACAAAATCTGTTAAAATGAATCCGTGATAGTGATAGCGCCAAACCTCACCAAGGATGTCGAAAAATGACAAAACTTACGATAATCTCTTGAAATCAATGGACGCCCTCAATAAATACTACATAATTATGTAAAGGTAATTCTAAATTACTTATAAGTACAATAAGATACGAGTAAGATACCTTATCTCACACAGTATTAGGCTTTTGAAAACTTGAAAAAACCGAGAGATACTTGATTTGTAGAGTTTGTCATGTGTACCAGGCATAAAAAATGAGCAACACTTTCCACGATTTTTATGGGATTCGATTATCAGATCTAGACTCGGTGGGATTAGCACCACAACAATAGTTCGCTTTTTCAAATAAAAAAAAAATAAAGTCTGTTAAAAAATAACGATGATATCGATTAACAAACATAAAAAATTAAAGGTGTCAAACACTAGTTTTTAACCAGCAGACGGATTTTATGGTGGTAAAAATTTACGTCGCCTAGAGACACCAAAGGTGGTAGTGATGCATTGCCAACCTGGGACCGTGGTGCTAGGCCTCGAGCAGAAGTGAGTTTATCGTATACCTTACCCTGCAAACCGGAACATGTCAATGGCAAGCATTGACATTAAGGCGGCAGAAAAAGGTAAGGCGGTGGAACCAATCCGGGCGAGAGAGAGAGATATCAAGGCGCTAGTCACAGTTAGCCTTCGAACTTTTAGGACCTGTCTGACAGCAAGGCAGATAGTTTATTCTGCAAAGGATCCCGGACCAACACGGGGAAAACATAATATAATCTCCTCCTTTTCTTAAAGTCGGTTAAAACGTGTTGGGTTTGGCGGGATATGCTTACCGGAGACGTGCGTAAGCAAGTCAAGTTCATTTACATGAAATCATTATTTATGGTTCATCTTCATAAAATCGTAGTTCTTATTAATCTTACCTCAGCTCATCAAGTGAGATAAGCGACATAGTGAAAATATATGCCCTTATTCATATCAATATAATAAATGCGAAAGTGTTTCTGCCTGTCTGCTTTTTCACAGCTAAACTGCTGAAGCGATTTTAAGGAAATTTGACATGCGTAAAGCTACAGACAATTAGCTGAATAAATGATTCGCTTGTCCACTTTAATTAAAAAAAAAGTGCCAGCACCTAATTTTAGTCAATATTCACACGAAGTTCAATATATTAAAAAACTAGATGCATATTTTCTGTCGATCCCAACAACACCTCTGGAATCCGCTTTTAGAGTAAAATGTAAGATTAAAAACATCTTGTAAAAAAACTAAGCTATTTTTACAAGATTTAATTAAGCAAAAGCCTGCAGCTCCGTATGCGCGGATTACTCATTTAATTTAAACCAAACGGAAACTTGTTGGAAATTGTTGCATCAGTTTCCGCGGAAACCTTTGAAACTAATACTAGTTGGGATGTACTTAGTATTTTCATTTTAAATTTAATTTCCTCTAATACGTGTATGCAAAACAAGCAGATTAATTTTTTGGTGAAATACAAGTCCTGTCTATGTCTATCATGCATATCTAAATAAAACTATTTAATTTGCGATTTTCCGCCACAGAAAACTTGTATTATAGCACGACAAAACATAAAATACAGTGCGTTATGATTGGATTGGACTTGCCAGAAGCCATAGACCGTAAATATACCCAGATCCACACAATACACTTCTAAACTGTTGTAATAACCCCAGTAAAATTTTTGGCGAAAGTGGCAAATTAAGTAATTTTATTTTGATTTAATTATGGATTTCCGCAAAGTGTGCCGCTTTCTTTTATCAATCATCATAGGTATCCATCAAATATTGAATTTAGTACCTATTTACTTTTCCGAAGAAAACAAGTTTACTGACCTACCCTACAATCCAATCCTGAACACGAAATCGGGAACTGATGTTAGAATGTTAGAATTAGGTAATTTACATAATTGAAAGGCCCGTTGGTCAAGGGGTTTCCGACCAACCGCGAGGCTTCAGTTCGATGAACATTTAGATATTTCTGGTTCTGGATGTTTATTAAATATATACTGTAATCTATTGTAGTATTTTTGTATATTGGTATAGTTGATTAATACTCATAGTATTTGATCACTTTGAGGTAAGATCAGATTTGTGTAATTTGTCCTAGTATATTTGTTTATTTATAATTTTATTTAAAGTCGTATATTTTCTACAAAATAATATAAAAATCTCGTCTAAATTAGCAAGCATCAAAGCATCTTCAATTATTTCTGTTTCGTCTATTGTCTTCACCGTCATTTAGTAAAATGTTGTTAATTTTTATCTCTACGAGTTTGTAAAAGAAAATGCTATTTGGAAATCCCCGATAGACTTAAATAACTCGTACTTTGTGAATTGGGTTCTCGCCAGAGGCAGTACTTACAAACTACATTAAGGTTTTAAGACGATTTTAGCGGGGATTGAGAAAATAGATTGATGCAGAGTTGTCATGATTATTAAATTTTGCGTAGTGTACATTTTGTGAAAAATTTTAGTGATATTTTGTTTATTTTTATTTCAAAGCCGTCGCATTAAAAAAAACCTGTTTTCATTTAAATTCAATTTGCAAGATATAAGAGATTATTATGTAATCTCAGCTTTTATCATGAAATTAATCGTGAATAATCGGTTGCTTCAGATTAGGCATGTACACTAACCCCTATTAACATTGCTTTTTGTAAAAATTATAGCCTTCTGTATAGATATGCAGATCATCGTATAACATTGTTGAAATATAAATCTAAACTTTACATAACATCTCGAGGTCTCGGGTTCGATCCCCAGGAACAAAAAAGAAAATAAAAGCAGCTAAATACATGTTTAAAATACCAGTAAATTTTTGCTATTATACCTACCGTTACCGTTATATGCCGTTTTACTATTAAAAAACAGTATCTTCACGCCCATATCCTCGAAGATGAAGGCAGAGGCACAATCAGGCTACCCACGACTAGCCGAAGATACTTAGTCGCACAATGTGATAGGTAGGTGGCAAGCCAACCGGGCACGTATCCAATCCCGAGCAACATTTTTTTTAATTAGAAAATTGGAAATACCACATTTTCTTACTTTAGCCTGATATTTTGTGGTATCATTTTCTTCTTTTTGCCCGACCATTGAATCGAACCCGGGACTTTATGAAGTCAAGTCCAACACCTGGACCGCTAGATCACAGAGGCGAAAAAAAAAACTATGCAACTGGGTGTACCAATACAAAAGATGTTAATGTGATCGCACAAAAGAAATGTTAAACCGGTTACTTGTAGCTGTAATAAAACTTACAAGTTGTGTTTATGTATAAACGGTATAGATATGTTGGACATTTGAGACTTTTTTTAAACTATAGTGAAAACATGTCATTAGATGAACAAATAGAAAATACATAAATGATTGTTATAATAGATTTGGTAAAGTAATTCAAATAGCAAAACAGATATCGAAATACGCGAAAATATTAAAACTTAATGAAGTTTTAAACTAAGTATACAAATACTTGGTATAAAACTAGACCCTACATCACTGGATAAAAGCATTTTCACTTTATTCTTAAACATAAAATTGTTCCGTAAATTTCTTGCGAAGGATTCGAGTACATGCGAATCAAATCTGTATTTTTTGTTAAATGCAACAGTGTACTGAATAAAGGGGAAACCTAGCCTCGCGAAAACCTAGTTTGGTATTTCGAGTATTAAATATAAATTATAATGCTTGACAAAAGCTCAGGTGTCAGGGATATCCAAACTTCCATTAACCGTGAAAAATAGAAACGCCATATCTGAACACAAATGCCTTTGCTGTTATTTTAGTGTCTTGTAGTTAGGTGTATCATTGCAAGTTTGCCCCTATTTTTTAAACTTATCATTAATTTGAGATATTTTTTTTACGAAAACGTTGTAGCATATTTAGATGTACCGTAAAATTGACCAGAAAGGGATGGTTATGTATCCAATGTGATTTTATCTTGTGCAAAATATACAAGTTTTCTTTCTCTCATCTCAAGTTTAATTCTCATTACGAATTTTATCTTATATATATAAAATCTTGTGCCACGATGTATGTTGCCAATAAACTCCAAAACTACTGAACCGGTTTCAATCAAATTTCACATGTACCCGTATTTTGGTCTAACTTAAAAGATAGGATAGTTATCATCTCAATTATTCACTTATGTCGTGAATGTAAACGAATAAAATATATTAATTAATTATTTCTTTCCTGGTTAGTTTTATGAAGTTCTTATAGATGGCGGTGTATGTTAATTCATCGATAAAATTCTTCAATGTTGTTTGACATCTAGGTTGTAAATACAACCAGTAGATGGCGCTGTGTTCTGTTTTTTAAATTTAATAGGCTACCCTAAATCCCGATCGCACAACGGGTTCCTGCGAAAACGCGGGCGAAGCCGCAGGTAACAGCTAGTATTTCTGTAGATTAATAGACTATATGCTATCTGTATGTTTCGCCATATCCATGTTTGAGTCAAGCACTACCATTGAGCCTCTTATTACATCTACTATTTGCAATATCATATCATTGAATTTATATACAAACATGGAAGGATTTAGCTTCCAACTAAAACTAATAACCTGACATTAACAACATTATTATAGTAATTGTTATTATAGTAATTAGTTAAACTAAAAAGCTTCTCTTAAAACTTCAATTTTCTTATAAATATTGCCTAATAAATATGCCTCGGTTGGCGAAAGGCCCAACACCTATCACATTGTGGGAGATAGTATCTTCGGCCAGTCGTGAGTAAGTGTATTTGGCCACAACGTTGATTGTGCACTTTACGTTTTCTGAACATACCTAGCGTGTAGTTCTAGTTCTTCTAAATATTTTTTTTATGCTATCTCGAGACACATTTGCGTCCAAATATTGAAACTTTTAATAACATACGAGTAGGTATAGCTCTTGGGTATCAAAAGCATGTGTAACAAAGTGAATACAGAAGGATTGTTGATTGAAACGCACATGAACTACGACATATTTCCATAATTGGTGCATACACGTATCGTTTCTACCGCAAACTAGAGTTACAAACAGGGATCTATGACCTGTCAGATCCTTATATTTTATTTAATAGCTTCATTTAAAATAGGTATCCTTTATAATTATAAAACAACATGGCCCTGACTGACAGATTCATCATCGTCGAGCAAAAACTGTTGACGTTACAGCTATGAAATTTAATCAATAGGGTCGTTTTATTGAGTGAATACCTACTAAGAACGGAATTTTGGGAATTCTAACCCTAATGGGTGAAATAGGGGTTGAAATTTTGTATGGAAGACGGTCATTTTTTAAGTTAAAACTTTATGTATGGGTTACTTATTAAAACTGGATGGATACAAATTTAAGCGTTTAAGAGGTTGAAAGTTTGTATGAAAGTTCTAAATGATATGGTGTACAAAGAAGTCTTTAATTAAAATAATATTGTAAATTAATCAGTAAACATATTAACTGTCACGCGCGCAAGGTCGCAGGTAACAGCTAGTTGTCAATAATAAACAAACAATTTTCAGCATAGGAAAGCAAAATAAAGTCCTGTATGCAAAAGAAAAATGAAAAGAAGAATCGTGTGTTCTCGCTTCGTTTTTATTAATTTTGCGATAACTTCTAAAAAATTCAATGAAACCGGTTACCTAATAGAAAATGAATAAAAAGTCGAAGGTAGAGTTATACAAAGCAAGAACTTATCCTTGAAGGTGTTCTTCAAAGGAGTTTTAATATCCTGGCACTTGTTTAGGTACATACTTCCGTTAATTGGCGGTTCGAGTAATAAAAGAAGTAGGAAACCTTTTATAAATACTAAAATTTGTCGCATAAGTACAACACTGGTAAGAAAGATAAAGCTACCTTGAAGTCTAGATCATCATGGCTTTTGACAGATATTAAGTATTAAACATGCATAAAATATATGACGAAGATTTTTTTATCTAATTGTCAAGCGTCTTATTGACAGCATTTTCTTCAAAATCGAGTCCGTGAAAATATCTCTTATCGCCTCTTTGGTCTAGCGGTCCGGTGTTGGACTGGAGTTCTTGAGGTCTCGGTGCGATCCCTATGTCGTCTAACCAAAAAACTAGAAAATTTATATTTTTAATTTTTTAACAAAAAAAATAACGTTGCCTGGGATATAATTTGTCACCTAATTGCTTGTCACCTATGATACTGTGGGAGTTAGTTTCTTCGGCTAATCGTGGGTGCTCTGGTTGTGTCTCTGCCTAGATCTTCTTGAAAATAGGCGTGAAGACACTTTTTTCCAATATATGACAAAAATGTTTTTGTCTGGTTATCAAGCGTCTTTTTAACTGTATTTTCTTTAGGACTGTAATCCGTGAAAATAAACTCATCATTTATTGCGACATAATATCTACCATGCTAAAAACTTCTATACTTCATAGTATACTTCATACTTTTAGAAATTACATCTGTTTTTGTTATGCAGAGGTTATTGTGTTAATACTGAATTTTAGTTACCTCTAAAGTAAAACAATTTACTTGCGAAATGTGTGTTACAAAGTTGGTACAAACTATTTAATAATACTGGCATCTTCCTCTAATATTGTGAGAAAATATTATTCTTATTTTTAACTAGCTTCCGCCCGCGACTACGTCCGCGCTGATGTCGGTCTAAAACTGAAAAATTAGGATTTTTTTTCTATTTTCGTATTTTTCCATTCGTATTATATTTCGTATTTTTTCAGGGTAAAAATTATCCCATTTTATGCCCAGGATAATAAGGTATAATTATACCAAGTTTCATTGAAATCGAACCGTTAGTTTTCACGTGATGCCTGAACATACAGACAGACAGACAGACAGACAAACATTTTTTTAATCACATATTTGGGTTTGGTATCGATCCAGTAACACCCCCTGCTATTCATTTTTTCAATATTTTCAATGTACAGAATTGACCCTTGTACAGTACTGAGTAATTATACTCAGTACTCAATCAATATTAGATTGTTTCTTTTATGATATAGCAATTCGTGATAAATATAAATCAGTTATCTATACATATAATAAATCTGTCTGATGATATATCCTCAATAACCATAACATCTTCGATAGTTTCATTTGTCTGCTGCAGCTAAGATAATTCAGATTTCATAGTCCTGTAGTGTCTCTTTCAGTTAGTAGTATACGATAACAAACTTTTAGCTTTTGTAATATTTCTGAAGTCTTGCAACTAGACGAGTAATAGGATCCCGCTCTTTAAACAAAGCCCATGTTTCGGAAGCGTTAGGCCTCTGTGCAGTTATTTTTCTATGAATTTTACTTTCGCTGGTTAATGACAAACATAATATAACAAACTAGTCGTTTTTGATATCGTTTTACAAACGAATAGTTCTATTTATTTGTGATTGAATCTGTGTTATTCTTTGAATAGTATTTGTTTACTAAACAGCAATAAAGTGTTTTATTAATTACTATTTATAGAATTATTTATGTACCTACCAGGAATGAATATTTGTTAGATTTTGGAGAATTCGGTAACAAATACTATCATCCAAATTATGCGATCTAACTGACGTAGCTACTGACTATTCCATAAAGTCATGTACACATTGAATTGGAAATTCTGATTCGATTTTTATCTAATAATACTTACATAATTATCTCAAGTTATTTATTTCTCTGAAACTTCTCTGTAGATGGTAAAAATCTCTAAACTGGAACAATATTGTGGTGAGTAGTGAAGTAATCGGATTTTTTAATCAATGTCGCATTAGAAATTCTAAAACTAGATAATGCAAGTAACGAACTAATCATAACTAAAAAACCCTTGTACATGTTACAAATACATTGTATGTGCTGTGCCCTTATAATAAATAGAGTGCTTCAGTGTTTCTTAACAATCATACTGATTGAAATTTCGGCAAGATATGATGATAAATAGTATGAAATTATTAACGTCAGTTTTATTTAAATTAAGCAGTTACTTTTTTTATCCCTTTTTGGTGATTTTTTTAGTTAATTTTAGTCAAGTTAATCTATATAAATAAATACGTGAAGCAAAAACTTTGGACCTATTCATATTTTTAATGACAAGGACTTGATGACAAGGACTTTAGGAATATTGTTACTATATATCTCGTGTTATACTTAGACAGTATAAACTTTTAAAATAAACTAAAAAAATATTCCTGGACAACTTCCACATATTGAAACTAACCCCAAAGTAAGCTAATTATATGCTTGTGTTATGGGTGTTAGTCAACGATTCTAATACATAGAAATACTTAAATAGATACCAGAATAAATTTAATAAACACCCAGACCCGGAAATGCAGACACCTACATGTTCATAACACAAATGCCTGCCCCCGTCAGGAATCGAACCCGAGCCTCGCGGTTGGTCAGTGTAGTTGGGCGTGTACGCTAACCACTCGAACAACAAGGTGGTCATCATAGTGAAGGCTTTAAAGATTTAGTCGTTCAAAACTTTTGGATTTTATTTTCAAAGTATGTTCATCAAATTATAGATTATAAATGCATATACTTGTATTTTTATTTCCTATAAGCACGTTGTAAGTTAGAACAAAAAAATTTAGGTATATAAAACATTAAAATATATATTTTCCCCGTGTTAGTCTGGGTCTGCTGAGTAAAATAGACCATCTGCCTCTCTGACAGTCGGTTATTGTGATAAATTAAAAACTATATCATGCGTAGTTAAGTTTAATGATTTGATTACTTTTTTTAATAATGAAAATTTATTTTCATAAAATAATTTAATAAATTTATTAAAATTTTTTTTAGTAATGAAAATGAATAATAAGAAAAGAAAGTGCTTTATTTCTGTTCTAACTGTGAGGATGTCATAATCGTTGGTCTGGTCGCAGTATGCGATTAGCGACAGGATTAATTTTAACGTCATATTAAAAGTCCTTCAAATCATGTTATAAAATCTGTTAGGTACCGATCAATACATGAATAAAATGAAAATGATATGTAAGACTCTAACAACGCTTGACAAACAATTGGCAAACAATGGTTTATGTACGGCTGACTTGGTTAACAAAGTTTTATTAATCACCCAAGTTTACTATCCAATCTTCAACCAACAATTCATAACTGTACCCAATAGGCATAATAAAAATGTAATAATACTAATAGTTTACTGTATTTAAAGTTGAATGCTCTGTAGAAACTAGAAATAGCGATTATGGAAGGAATTATGTAAGTTTTCTTTTTATTGAATAAGAAATCTAATCCTTTTTTTAAAGTGGGTCTCTAAAGTATTTGTCAAGAAACTTTCTACCGTTTGAGCTACTAAGGGCAATTCACTAGTAGAAAATAATGTTTTCTATGCTGTTGGCTCCAGGGCTAATAATGTATAAGCATAGAACAATCTCCTTTACATGGTTTAATCGCCCCGTCCGCGTCGGGCTACAATATGTTTTTTTTAAATTTTATAATAACAATAACGTTGTTCTGGATTGGATATGTGGTCGGTTGACAATAGGACTGCCACATTTGGTGACTTAGTGTCTTTGGGCAGTCGTGACTCGTGAGCGCGTTAGTTGTGCTTATACATATATATTTATATACTTTTTACATGGGACCATCCACCATTGCATTGGCTTTCAAAAAAAGGTTTATCCAATCGACATGATAATGAAATTTGAGGCGGGGATTCACAGTTTACTACGCTTAGATTATTTTTACTCACTATTAAAAGATGTTTAAAACATTTACTGCCATTTTCGTATCTTCTAACTACAAACTTAATGAAATATCTTACTTGATATAACGAAGCCAAGTTAAGACTTGTTGCAACGGTTAAACAAATGTTTCGTTCTCATTGACATCGTTCTCCGCAAGACATGTGGAAAATCAACATGAAGAATATGTTCTTTGATTAAAGCTTTGTTTAAGAAGATGTAATGAAACGAAAATAAGATGGTAGATGTCTAAAAATAAAGTCATGAAACGAAATAAAAATTATCTTCCCTCAGATCCGTTTAAATTTACATTTACATATTTAAATATACAGAGCAGAGATTTATTTTATCTTACAAATCTTTTATAAAAAATTAACCGACTCTGCGAACTTTACGAACAAACGAATGATGAACAAATTAAGATTAACAGCTACTATAAATTTATTTATTTATTTGAACCACTGTTTTTCCCATTTTCTTGCTTCTTAACGACAATTAACAAAACATAAAAGAGTTTGCAAAACTAGTCCACCGAAACGATGTTTCCGATGACGATGATTCCTGACCTCAGATCGCCCTCAATTAGTTTGTCCTTTAATATTTTTTTTCAATATTGTTATATTCTCGTTTTCCAATGAGTTTCATCCTACTAAGTTTCTTTTTCAATTTTCACCTTTTTAAGGGCTTCGACACTAGTCTTATAGGTGTAACACTCATATAAAACTACTAAAACAGCAAGGGATATCAGTATCTTCATTGTATCGAAAGCCGTCTAAGTGCGATATAGTATAATCGTAAATTAATATGTAGGGTACTTACATACTATGGCATGGTAGCCATTTTTTACCCTTAAAACCTTCATCCTTCCAACTTCCCGACCTCAGATCGACCGTAATTAATTTGTTGTCTAATGTTTTTCTTTTTACCATGGATTTCATCCTAATATGTATTTTTTTGGTTTAAAAACTACTAAAAGTTTCAAGGTTTAGGTTGACATTATAGTCTACAGTACAGTATATTAATAAGAACGGTATGGATATAGACTTACCTGTTGCATGTAACTTTCTCAATGGATCTACGATGGCGAAGTATCGATCAGCCGAGAGAGCAGTAAGTGTGAATACCGAAACTCCAATGCTGACGTCCTTAGCTGCTTCCGAGACTCGACACACAGTCTCGCCCCAGGGCCAGGACTCCACCGTGTACACAATGGATGTGAAGGGCACGCATGTGATGATAACCAGAAGGTCTGCTAATGCCAGCGACAGGATGTACCTGAAAAGAAGCTTTGATTTAACTTTAGATTTTAGCCGGACTTCAAATTTGTATATAGCCTATTAATAAAAAGCTACTAGCCAACCCGGCGAACTTTGTATCGCATATCAAGAAATACGCATACAGCCGTCGTCTAATGCAGATGGTCTATTCTACAAAAGAACTTCAAATAACACGGGGGAAAATTTTACAGAAATGACATCATTTTCATTTTCATCATTAAGACAATATATATGCATTAAAAAACATTAAATGTGAAATGCAGTGTATCAGTTCAAATGTTTTGTGACTATGTTGCATCAACTTTTATTTTATCTAACTAATTTAATTTCATAGTATTACAATATGAGTAGTACTGAATTTTGGTATCACATTGTTTAAAACAAATTACATAGGCCATCACAATAGCAGGTAGATAACTATCTACCTGCTATTGTGATGATCTCCGACACCGTATTCGGAAACAACGATGTTGATAACGGATGACAATTGTTTAATTCACTTTTAGCAAAAGCAATACGCATACAGCTACATTTCTACCAAAACCTACCAAGTTAAACAGTATTTAACTAAGCATTGTCAAAATGAACTTTATGAATAATAAATTTTTACACAATGTTTAAGGCTTAATCAAATGATTAGTTAAGCAATGTTTAGGAGGTTATTGAACTACTTTTTATGAATAAGGCAGTTACTCTTTAGTTTGATAGTCAAGAACAAACTGGTCTCTATAAAGCTGCTATTTTTTTTGTTGCTCGACCCGAGGATCGAAACCGGGGTCTCAAGAAGTCAAGTTCGACGCCGCACCACTAGACCACAGAGGCGATTATTTACAAATATAATATAATGTAGAATAGAATAGAAATTTTGCGAGTAATCTCTCAAACTTTTGACGCTGAAATAAAACTCCGATAAAGTTAGATTGAGTTTTATTTCGAGTCAACAAAGCCGCGGTAAATTCTAGTTTAATTCCAGTAACTAGAACGAGAACTAATCATAGCAAACTATCAGTTTTTCTTTAATTTTGATTTGCGGAGGAAAGTTTTTTTGGCTGTTTCGTTGATCGAAAGCTTAGGATACATACTAAACACTATTAGTCGTTAACTGACTGGTTCAATTCCTGACACGGGATGGCATTTGTGCAATGTTTGTCAGTCTAAAGACAGTTCTTGTGAGTGGATATTCGACTTATTACCCTTTTTATCCATATTTCCATCATATTTCAATACCAATATTATAAATGCAAGAGTCTATCTGTTATTCTTTCACAGCTAAGCCACTGCAGTTGGACCGATTTCAATGAAATTAAAGAACAAAGGTTATTTTGTAAAAAAACTGACCTACAAAGGGCCATACTGGAGGATGAAAGTTTGTATAATATAATATATCTTCACGTCCTTATCCTTGAAGAGGCGGGCAGATGTACAACCGATCAACCACTAAACACGAAGTCCCACACCTCACAAGCTGGTAATTATTGCCAATGGGGCACGTATCAAATCCCGTAAAACGTTACTTTTACTAGAAAATTGAAAATACTTTATTTTTGTTGCTCGGGTTCTCGGCTTTGAACCCAGGATTTCAAAAAGTCAAGACCGATGTTTCGAAGTATTTTCCTAGATTTTCCTTGGTATCTATCTTAGAATCCAGACTTGGTGGATATTAGAGCAGCTCTGTCAAATAAATAGCTGCAGAAATAACGGAGAAGTCGGTTGACATACATATACAAATATATATATTAATCAAACATATTAACTCCTCTTTTTTATAAGCCGGTAAAAAATAATTAATTTTTTACCTTACAATAAGTCACATTTTTAATTAACATAAAATGTTGGTTTTAAAAAAAAATTGGTAAAAAAAGACATTATCCTAATCGTCGAAATGAATGTGATTTTAATTAAAGTTTAGTCTTCGGCAAATATTTTCCGTGCAATACCTATTTGATTTTTGCGATTATGAAAATGCTGCTAATTACGAAATAAAATTTCATTACTTTTTATACTTGTAATTAAATATTAGGGTGCGTCCTTTAATTACGAGAGGCATTTTTAGTAATATTCCTGTTTCTCTTTCCCTTATTGAGATGTAGTGAGATTTTTATATGGTAGGACATCAAACAAGCACACAGATCTCTTGATGTGCAATTGCTGATCTACCCACAAAGGACTGTAATGGATTGTATGTAAATCTATTCTACACTGACGAAGTCACAATTTTTTTATGATTTTAGAAGGCAAACGAGCAGACAGATTTCCTGATGGTAAGGAATTCACGCCGCCTAGAGACACCAAATGTGGTGATAGTGCGTTGCCAACCTGAGGTCTGGGATGTTAGGTCTCGAGTAATAGTAAGTTTACCGGCTACCTACCTTATCTTCCGAACCGGAACACGTCAAGGACTGACGTTATGGCGGTAGGAATAGGTAAGGCGGTGGCTCCAATCCGGACGAGTTTCTGTAAAAATCTACCACCTAGCCAGATGTCACGGTGTTAGTGATGGTAAGCCTATGCTCGCCTTTCACGAGCTGTCTGGCAGGAGGGCAGATAATTTATTCTACAAGGGAGCCCGGACCAACGTGTCTAAAATGTCTTTAAGTCTCTATTCCCTAAGAGGCAGGCAGACCGGCTCACCTATGACTAGCCGAAGACACTAAGTTCTACAATGTGATAGGTGACAACCCTATCACCAACTCAAGTTTAGGTAGTTTTATTAGAACATTGAAAAAACACATTCCTCCGTTTCGGAGGGTAAGGTAGCCGGTAAACTTATTTTTGCTCGACGCCTAACATCATGACCCCATGTTGGCAACGCACCATTACCACCTTTGGTGTCTCTAGGAAGCGAGAATTTCTGATCATCAGGAAATCCGTCTGCTTGTTTGCCTACATATAACATAAAAAAGGAAAAAGATAAAAAAATAGTTTTATCCAACCAGGGTCTTGATAAGTCTTACACCGGACCGCTAGAATACAGAGGCAATAAACACACGGGTAGCGGTAAACAGCTAGAGCAGGGGTGGGCAAATTCATTTGACCGTGGGCCGTAAAATTAAAAAAAAATCTAGTGGCGGGCCAGTAAATTATAATTAATCTTGAGGCGGGCCGGTTTATTAAAACACCTAAAAATAGCAGTAAATATTACGATTGTAAAGATAATATAAGGCATTTTTTATTTTATTTTACAATCCTTTACTAAAATAAAATCTATTTATGAAGTCTTAACATATGAAATACGCAATATATATGTTTGAAGTATCGATTCGGTATCTTAATTGTTCAAATTTCAATAGTCTTGTAACATTTCGACCATTTTTTTAGGAGGTTCATATTTTTTCTAAAAAAATAATCTAGCCGGGCCTGATTAAAACCTCTCAAGGGCCGGACCCGGCCCGCGGTCCGTAATTTTTCCACCCCTGAACTTCTATATATACATGTACAAGGTAAATTGCACACATTTAAAAAAATAAGTCTAGGTTATTAAAAATAAGCAACATTTATATTGTTTATATTTTTTCTGGTTTTTGATAGGGCGGTCTATCGTCAGCGGCGATTTATGTCGATTCTGTGTAATCGTGAATAACGATATTTACCTGGGTATACTTCACAGGTATGTTCCATAAATGTTTCCAGATTGAAAGTTTTACTGTTTAGAAACTACATACATAAAACTGTCAGTAGCCCGAAATGTTCCAAATAACTTTCATAACCATATCCAGAATGTGCAGTAACTTTAGGTAGGTAAAACATAGTTCATGTTAAGCTGTTGGAGTTTGTGACGCGATCAAAAATACCAAAAACACTGTGACCAAAAGTACTAACATCATAAAAATTTTTTTGTTATATTGGAAGGCAAACAAGCAGACGGTTTTCGTGATGGTAAGAAATTCCCGCCGCCTAGAGACACAAAAGGTGGTAATGATGCGTTGCCAACCTGAGGCCGGGATGTTAGGCCACGTGCAAAAATAACTTTACCGACTACCTTACCCTCCAAATTGGAACACGTCATGACGCTTTGGCGACAGAAATAGGTAGGTAAGATGATGGTACCAATCCGGGTCAGTTGCTGCGAAACTCTACCACCTAGTCAGATGTCACGGTTTTAGTGACGATAAGCCTATGCTCGCCTTTTACGAGCTGACTGGCAGATAAGCATATGGTCTATTCTGCTAACGGCCTGGCCAACACAAAGATTTTGTCTACCTATTAAGAATTTATAAATATGTTTTTTTTATGTGACAGCAGCCAAGCAAACGGTTGTGGTAAGAGAAAACAGTGCCCTATAGATACTATAGATGTAGTAGGTTGTTATTCTGTGGCCCAGGTGCTGAACGACCTGACGACCAGCTTCTCTGCTCTCCGAATCGAAATATGACATGTCATTATAACAACAGTATGGGCGGTAGAAATAGGTAAATTAGTGGATCGCTTCCCGGGCTAGTTGCTGCACTGCATTCTACTACCAGCGGTCTTATTGGTGATGACCTATATATTAACCAATACTCGCCTGTTACGAGCTGCCTTGTAGAGGGGCAGATGATCCATTCTTCTCTGCGGACCGGACCAACACGGGGTAAACTACTAAATCACTACATTGTATAAAACAATCCTATCCCTGTGCCTATGTCCCTTTATATGCTTAAATCTTCAGAACTACTTTTGATATATAAAGTGATTGAAGACTAAGGTTTATGTGTATATTTCATAACCGTGCAAAGCTGTTTTGGGTCGCTAGTTTATTATAAAATATGTTTAATGTTAGCAGAATATGAAAGAAGCAAGGCACATCTGCAAAGATCGTGATACTTGGCACTCGTTACTCTCAACCTATCTCGCAAGGGACTTGGAATAAAGATAAGCGTGATGTGCTCACCTAATATAATAATAGGATGGTTTATTTTTGTAATTTTTACAGTATCATATATTGGGATACCAAACTCTTGTAAAATATATAATGACTACTTTAATTATTATTGTATACATATTTTAAAATGAGGAAAAAAGGCAAGCCCGCTGAATTTCTTGCCGGATCTCTTAGTGTGTGACCGCGTTGCGATCCAGTAGGCGGTAGGAATAGGTTAGGTTTAATAATATGCTCTGCAGCAACTTGCCCGGATAGGGATCCACTACTACCCGGGCAAGTTGTTGCTGAGCATTCTACCACCAGTTGTCTAGTTTGTGATGACTTACTTGAACCATGCTTTTGCAAGCTGCGAGGGAAATAGGCAAATGATTTTTTCTACTCAGGGGACCCGAATTAAAACAGGGATAACCAATATATTTGTTACTTTGCTTTTGGGTTACATCAATTTTTGGGTTTTATTTGGAGTATCTTATAACATCAGTGCTTGTCATTATCATGTTCCGGATCGGAGGATAAGGTAGCCGATAAACTTACAATTTGCTCGAGGCCTAACACCCCAGCCTCAGGTTGACAACGTACCATTTTCACCTTTGGTGTCTTTAGGCGGCGTTAACTTCTTAGGTACCATCAGTAAATCCGTTTGCTTGTTTGCCTTTCAATATCAGAAAAAAGAGACTTTAATTTATTCATTACTTTTTTACGTTACCCTGTTAATTCTAAAATTATTATTATCTAATGTAGCATTCGACTCTTTACATAATCCTGCCACAATGTCTGTACCAGCTTGGAAAATAAACTTAGGAACTGAGCAAGTCCCGCAATTCCAAACACGAATATAACAGTTTTATTTCGTGCACCCAACCGAGATAACTATATGAAAAACATAATTTTATGTAATAAAATTGCTCGCTAGATTATAGTAAAATAGGTATACTTAGTCTGGCCATAAATACTGTTACACTTAAAAATAAAAAAATATTACATTTGAATTTCGAATCTGTCATTTT